>JANIJG010019981.1:5642-21784 GCA_024611175.1 Megaceryle torquata | reverse complement strand
ATCACAGAAAATAAAATCAATAACATAAAAAAAATAAATTAAATTTAAACAAACAAAACAAACACAAAACAAAACAACAACAAACAGTTCTGGTTGAAAGAGCTTTTAGTCTCTACTCAGCAAGATGCAGCAAAGTGAGACCAAAGAAACATCTGAGACCTGTTACATTGTAAACACCTCTGTCTCAGGACAGTGACATTCACTTTCACTACCGAGACACAGAGATGAAGTCTTGTTCAACAGTTCTCCCAGCTTGTCAGATCCTTACAGTAACATACACATTTTCAAAATTTTACTGTGATAATACTTGAGATACCTTTTAGTCTTGTGTTCTTAGTGATTTAATTGCTTATTGTAGCCTTTCTTTATCTGCCAGTCTGGGTGGATTTGTAAGGAACAAAATGGCATCGCACCAGTCTAACCTTCTTTGACAATATCACAAGGGTATGTGGCTAGAGCAGAAGCAATCAATGACAAATATCCAGACTATGATAAGGTCTTAGATTCTGTTTCTGCTTAATACCAGTAGGCAGAGTAGAGGTGTGTAGAATACGTCGGTTTGTTATAAGTATTTTATGAGGGACACTTGCAGTCTGCACCCAGAGAATAATTTTTGTTGTCTCCTTATCCTGTCAGAAGTTGTACCTGCAAGGTGTGCCTGGTCTTGGACACTGTTTCATTAGCAATCCAAATGGCATAATTGTAATGGGTCTGGCTGGGATGGAGTAAACTTTCTTCATAGCCACCCATATCCCTACTGTGTTTTGGATTGGTGACTAAACGGTGTTAATGACACACTAGACTAGTTGCTGGTGATGAGCTGCACTTACACAGCGTCAGAGCTTTCTCTTTGTCCCAGTCTGTCCCCCCAGCAGCTAGGTTGAGGGTAGGCAAGAGCCTGGGAGGGGACACAATAGTCACAGCCAACCCAGACTAAGCAAGGGGATATTCCCTGCCCTGTGACATTATGCTCAGCAATCAACACTGAGGGAAGGGGGGTTTGGGGTAAGGTGGGCACTGCTCAGAAAGTGTCTACTTGTGGGAAGTGGTGAATGACTGCCTTTGCATCACTTGTTGATTTGGTTTCTTTTTCTTCTTTAGTTACTAAACTATCTTTGTCTTGACTCATGGGTTTTCTTGCTTTTCCTTTTTTTTTATTCTCTTCGCTGTCCCTGTGAGGTGGGAAGTGAGCAAGTGGCTGTAAGGTGATGAGGTGCTGCCTATGATCAACCACCAGAATACTAGAGAATAAGATTATGAAATTAGCAGAAAACTTAAAGTTTGGTGATATTAAAAGCACATCTGGATACAATTTATGTCTCCATGGTAGTTGGAGATATATTATACGATTTCTTTCAGCACGATGAAATCTCTTTGGTTAAATGAAGAAGTAGGACTTTAATGACATGAAGATTTGTATCTCCTTCCTCAGCTGTCCTAGGCTATAAAGAGCTGTTTTAGTTAAGTTAGTCTCAGCTGTGTCATCTGCTTTTGCTGTGGATGAAGAGGATATGCAGTGACAGTGGCTCAGCTGACATGACATCTGATGACTTCAGCAGTCTATCTCTGTGTGTTGGGTCTCACTGACTCCCTGATATGCTGTCCCATGCTATGTGGTATCCCTAATATTTGAGTGGTCTCACAGAAAGAGAATAATCCACTACCACTTCAGGTTTCATTCACAGTCAGAACTGATGGAGCTCTTCTGATGTACCTGGATGAGGAGCTGATCCATTATCTTTACTACTTTCCACCCACCTTGTGTGGTAATATGTCACAGCACTGCAGGAATGCAGTGTTTTGCTCATGCAACTTCAGGGGATCTTTAATTCAGCATAGGTTTTATAACTGTTAGCTGCAGATACAGCAATTTTCAGATTAATGAAATGTGCCATAACATAAACGGCTGACTGGGTGTCACTGCTGTGTTGTGACAGGCTGTCCTCTGAGAAGAAGTCTGATGACATGTATAAAACTGAGCCATTATATGTGCTGTTTTTCTTGAAACAGTACCTAAAATGTGGGCTGTCAGTCAAAGCACTGATGCACACACACTGCTATCCTAAGTGGTAGTGTGTGCAGTGAAAAAGGTATCAGAGTAAGTGTTTTGAGCTTCAGACAGCATTGTCTATTTCCAGTCAGCATCTAGCCATAATAAAAGGATCTATCCTGTACATTGTATAAAGCATGAGACTTCACGCTGCTAGGAGCTCTTTGATACTGACATCAATATTAAAACCAGTTTCGGAAACAGGCTGATGACCTTCTCTTTTTCCCCTTGAGCACAGCTTGAGCAAATCTCAGTGCTGTGTGGTGGCATTTTTCATGGCTGCAGAAGCTTCCAAAGGCCTCAGCTGCAGACTCTTATTTATCGATGCTTTACAGATGGTTTGAGGACCCCTTTCAATAGGTTTCACTGACTGAGCTTGGCCAGAATGACAGAGAGACAGTGGGAACTGCACCTTGCCTCATACCACTTTATGGTGTGTATGTTGGGTGGGAAGCACCTAACAAGTGTTATTATGGCACTGTTGAAAAGACACAAAAGTGTATGGAGTTTGCAGTGAGACTGAACAATAGCCAACTTGTTTTTTTCCCTTCTTATTATTGTTAAGTAGAAGAGAGAGAAAACGGTATGTCCCATTCACAGTTACAGAGAATAGTAAAATAATTGATTTTTTCCTTCTTCACATTTGCAGTACATTTTCTAAAATCATTAAGGTTTGTCACAGTCATAATGACAGTTCCATCTATGTGCTTGTAAGCTGCATCCTTGTACAGATAGTTAACATATGCCAGGAACACAGTCCTTAAGTACACACATCACTTACATATAAAAAAACCATTTTTCTTTTTATGCCTATCTTATGATCAGCCCGAAAATGAGTTGTCAGTAACAACTGTTGTAGTGGTAGCATGTGATTGTAATCATCTTTGACATAGCCTTATAAAGCAATCCAGAATTCGATTTTTCTGAAAAATTAAAAGAAATGGTCACAATTGTACTTCCACTGTGAAGGTACAACTTGATTATGTAGAGAGACTGGGTAATCATCTTTTTCTTCTGATGTGAAAATATTAACTGTTTTTTTCTTTCTTCTATATTTGTAAATTACACATTGCTTTACCAGCCAGCTCCTTTATTAGAATGTGCTGCATTAATTTATATTGTACATTATTTATTTAGCTCTTTAAAAATGTGTCTCATTAAAGATATTTTTTACTGTCATAAATGCGATGCTTTAGTTACTTTTTGTAGAAAAAAAATCAGAACCAGTACAGCCTCTGGTTTCACAAATGAAGCAATTTGTAATGGGCTTATTACTTGGATTGGGCCCTGCACACATCATTGGGATCCACAAAAAAAAAACTTTCTACCTTGTATTTGTTCTAAAAAGCAGTTTGCCTCTAATCCCACCATTTTCCACAAATCTCCATGCACAAAACTGTACCCTAGTGTCCCAAGGAACTCTTTTTGGTTTTGTACCATACTCTAGTACATCATTTGTGAAACAGAAGTTGGCTTTTCAGTCATGTAGCAGCTATGTAATTATGTTTTCCAGCACTCTTGGTGAAATTGCTTTTATTTTTTTTTTCCTTTTTAAGGAAATTTGTATTTGGGAAAAGCATATTGCAGAACTCACTGCTTCTGCTTTCTTTTGTTTTTCCCCTTCTCCCTCTTCCAGATCAGGATGAGAGAGCAGCAGAGCTCAGCAGGGAGCAGAACGAGAAGACCATTCGCAGCACGCAGACAGCTCTCCGCAATTTCCGAGAGTTCCTCATCTCCAAGTACCCCTCTGAGACACGGGAAATCTATGTCATCCCTTGCAAAGAGCTTGATGCCTACCTTGCTTCTTTCTTTGTGGATGCCAGACAAAAGGATGGGTCTGAATATGAGCCAAACAGTCTGGCCAACTATCAGTGTGGACTGGAGCGGTACCTCAAAGAGCACAGGTACGGATACAGTATTACAAGGGATAAGGAGTTCAAGAGGTCCCAGGAAGCTCTAAAACAAAAGCAGATAGAGCTGAGGTGTAAAGGAAAAGGAAACAAGCCACACAAATCCATGAAGCTCACCTTTGCTGATGAGCTTATCCTACGCAAAAGAGGCTTGTTGAGCCGGTACAATCCTGAAGGGCTGCTGAACCTTGTCTGGCTAAACAACACCAAGGCGTTTGGACACTGCACAGGTTTCCATGGGTCCACCCTGAAGTGGGGAGACATCCGTCTGCGGGTGACAGAGACTGGGTTGGAATACCTGGAGTGGATGGGGCCGGACAATGGAGATGTCAATGCCAAGAGCAAGAGAGGCGGGACGGACTCTCGTGTGTACGCCACCCAGCACTCCCCACAGACCTGCCCCGTGCAAGACTACAAGGAGTACGCCCAGAGGCGGCCTCCAGCCATGCGCTACGAGGATGCGCCTTTTTACCTGTCCATCAAACCCGTCGTCAACTTGGCCGCGCTTCACTGGTACAATTGCCAAGCCCTGGGGAAAAACAAGCTTGCCAAGATGGTAAAGACAATGTGTGAGAAAGGCAACATCCCTGGCCGGAAGACCAACTTCAGTGTCTACCAGAGCTGTAGCACCCTCTCAGAAGCGCAGAGCAACCAGCTGGTGCTGATCTGCAATAACTTGAGCCAGCAGGCTGCCCAGTCCATGGCAAGCCACTCCAATACTGGCAACTTCATAGTGTCAGCATCCTATGACTCCTCCTCTGACACAGCTTGAAAGAGGGATATCTAAACAATTTTTTCTTTTCCTTTTTGTTTCAGGCATTGAATTTGTGCCCAATAGTACCCATCAACTGTGATTGTACACTATTCCCCCATAGCCCTCTCTACAGTGTTAATTCACTTTATAAAAATATATAAATATATAATATATTTTTCTTTTTACAAATAAGTCAATAGAAATAGTTTAGTATTACTAACATAGTATTTATAGTGTTAATACAAAAATGAAAGGTACTTAAGGGTTATAATATAAATGCAGATTTTAAAAGGACAAAAGTGGTTCTCAGGCAACACAAGGTAGACTGGAAATACCATTATTAACATGCACACATCAGTGAGTGTAAATCCCCAGGGACGCTTACGTAGCAAATCTATTTTAAAGCATTTTTTTCAACTTCTTATTTTAACATGACCTCCCATAGTGGAGGAGACAAACTTGTCACTGGCTGCTGCATCTTACCTGCTGGCTTATTCTTGATCAGCAAGACCAAGAAATAAGAGATACATCAATGTAAGTTCATGAAACCATTTACAACATTTTTTGTCTGTTTTTTGTTTTGTTTCCTAAGACTCACTTATGCTAGGTGGGGGGAAAAATCCTGACTACATGGCTGACTACTAAGTCAGCTAAGGCTATTTTTAAATTTTGATTTTTTTTTGATGATTTTCTCATCAACAAAATCAAATTGATCAAAATGTTGCTCGTCTTTAGATTAAAAAATATTGTTTTCAACAATATGCAAAAGTATAATGGCAAAACCACTGTCATACACATAATTTTAATTGTTTAAGCATGAGTTGTTAGTATTTTGTCACTGTGTATACTTAATGTAAAATCTACTGATTTAGAGCCACTCTTTCAGTATTCTGGGGAATGCAACTGTGCAGAAAAATCCACAATCTTATTCCAAACTGTACAGAAAAAAATGCATCAAATGTGTCTTAGGCCATCATTTAAAATCCAGAAAGAAATAGCATAGAGAGTGTAATGGTAATTTCATATTTACTACAAAAAAAAAAAAAAGAAAGAAAAAGAAAAAGGTGGATAGTTTTAAATGCTGGTAAACAAATTTAAGCCAACTGCACATAATCTGTTTCCATTGTGGACAATGGAAGATGTGCATGGGAATCTGAAGGCAGAATTTGGCCCTTAAAGCCTTGAAATAATGACTGTAGTTGTACCAGCATTTGACTTTGCAATGTAACTGTTCTTCTCTAAGTACAGGGAAAACACCAAGAAATTTATTATTTCAGTGAATGATTATAATTCTTGACATTTAAAATTATGCACACTACTTCTTAAGTAATTCATCTTATCCTAAGGCTGTAATGACACTTTAGACAAGTCCTCTGGAGTGATCTAATGCCCACTGATGTCAATGAAAGAGCAGACCTCAGCTGACTTCCCATGAGTGTTGGATCAAACTGTTACTGAGGGGCTTTAATGGTGTGGGGATTTTCTAATTTGATTTTTATTTTTAATTGTTGTGTTTCTTTATGGTTGTTTGTCTTTATTCTCTCATATTGCTGCATATCCTTCATATTCTTTAGATCTGCAAATGTTTGGTGAGTTTAATGATCACTAATTCCAAAGAAAGGGTGAAACAAAGGTAGCAGACAGAAATAAAAATAACCCACCTGGCGCCATTTAAAATCTGTTTTCTGTGTTGCTAAGATGAAATGCTTCTCTGAGAGGGAGGTGGCAGAATGGCTGCACCCTACTTAAGCCTTATGGAAGGTCTGTTTTGGGGATCGGGTAGGTAGCAGATGTGCCACTGGAAGGTCTGAGAGCAGAGATTTCCACTATAGTAAGCATATGTCCTCCCATGAAGCTTCCTGCAGGTGACACAGACTGGCTCACATCACTCTGTGCTCCGCACATAGCCAGGCTGGTACAAAGTCTGGTTTCCTGTGTGCCAGCTGTCCCAGGGTCTTACTTGTCATGGCAGTGTAAGCTCTGAGTTGCTGGTCACCGTCTCTCAGGGCTCTAGGGTAGGTAGTGGATTGTTGGGCACAGGTGGTCATTTCTACTGCAAAGCAACTTGCAACTTGGTTTTTCGGCTTGAGACCAAATCATGACACTATTGAAGTGACTGCAAGCTGTGTTCATGACTTCAGTGCCATGGCAAATCTAACTTTAACTGAAGGAGGGGGAAGCACAAAAAGACTTTGAGTGTAGCCAGGAAGATGACTGCCCAGCTTCCAGATGAGACAACACATCTGATTGCTGTTTGCACAGCCTTGCCTTTTCATGGCAATGTTTTTCATGCAATACAGTTTAAAAATAGTTTTGCAAGGCTAGGGCTGCTCTCTGTGGGATTTCTTAGCTATTTCCCACTGAGGACTCCTGAAGCTGCTCTTAGTATGTGCTGAGTGTGCAGGGTCCCATGCCAAGGAGCTCCCTAGGAGTGCCAGGTGCTCAACCATGGAGTCAACATCTAGGAAAATCTTCAGTCTCTGTTTCTCCCCCACTGATACTCATCTCAGCATTTCACAGTGGCAGCTATTGCAGGATCTGACCTGCTTCCACATCTTGCCTTTCCTGTGCTGCAGCACCTGGCTGGGTATCAGCTGGCCTTCATGGGGCAGCAGATCTCCTCTTCCCACCACTTCTCCCCTGCCCAACCTTCCCTCTTTGCTGGCAAGAGCTGCCTTGAGCTTGTAAAGAAGCCATCCCAAGGTGTGGCTGTCTCTTGTGTCTCCTCCAGCCCCACAAGGCAGGAAACCAGACCTTATAATGATATTGCTTCTCCCACTATCAGGCTCAGAGCTTGGCAATGGTTCGTATCTTCTACAGGTATGCCTTTGGTGTGTTGCTTCAGATTAGGCTATTTTGTGGGGGCTATTTTGTTTAGTGTGTTAATTCCACAGTTCTTGTCTTGGAGGTGACAGTTCACTGGCTATGGATGTGCCATGCTTCAAGGAGGTCTACAAAGTTCTGCTTCAGATCAGTGCTGTAATTCAGCCACAACAAAGACCTCAGCTCCATTGGCAGGAGCCAGAAATGCTCAGAAGAAATGCCTAGAAGAAAGAAGATGGTCACTCTTGGGTTTTGACCTGGGAGGTCATAAAAATCATTTCCCATGGTTGTTTACCACAGTATTAGGATGGTTTGTGCTAATTTTCAGCCCATGTGCTGGGTGAGACAGTGTCTCCTTAGTTTCGCAGGATGCATTTGCAGCTTTCACTTGTCTGGTTGGGAGATATACTGTGGACTATATGTGCTTATTGTGATAGCCTCAGTATTAAAGGGGTGGTTTTGTTCTGCACTAACCAGGACATCTCTAGTAGCTATAGGTTCCTGTTGGTGCTGATGGCAGAGTGCCTGGCAAATTCTGATGGGGCAGCCCCATATAGACTACTTGTTGAAGTAGTTAAACATGAATAGCCAGAATATGATACCCAAAGAGTATCATACTTCAAGAATAAATTTATTGGCTTTGAAAGGCAGTTAGCACAGTTTTCATTTGTGGACAGTTGCAGGGAATTGAGTGACCTCAGCTTAATGATTTAGTGGCCTGGGTGGGTTGTCAATGCACCAGGAGGGAGACTTCTGATTTAAACCAGTCTCATGGTTTTGTCTCAGGCTGATGGGAGAGTAGATGTCCCAGATGCTACAGCTCAGCTGACAGGTGACAACTCAGTTGCTGGTAATTTTCTCCCAGTACTCACCAAGGGTGTCAAATCTCTTCCACCAGCAAGCTGCAAGCTCACCACAGTGGTGTGCAGCTTCCCCAGTGCTAAGACACAGCAGCGTGGACAGGGCTAGTGCTGCCAACTCTTATAAGTCTTCCTCTCTCCCCAGGCAAATGATTTGGTTTTTCTTCTATGGTTCTTGATACCAAATACTTATTAGCATGAAATCAGCTGGCAAAACACTGCATTGCTCCTGTCCAGTACAGGTTGTAGTCTGGGCGTTGGGTGGGGTGGCTTCATTGAGACACTGCAGAGGGCTGGCTGTGCTCCTGACTACATTGTGCTCTGATGTAAAAGCTGAGATTTTGCCCCACAGTAAGGCCGTGGTTTCCATAAGATGAGGGTAGCTGGCTCAAAAAATGAGGCTGTCTTTTCTCTTTTTCCTTTTGTTTTTTCCTGCCTCTCACCTTTCTTTGATCTGTTGTTAGTCCTCTTCAGTGAGTTATCTCAACTCACTAGCCCAGCATAAAATGCAGCAGAAAAGGGGGAAATCAGATAACTTTCTGACATATTATTGAGTAGAATCTGATCACAAATTGAGGTGCAGAGCCAGAGAGGGAGACAGAGGATGCTACCAATCAGAGTCATTAGCCTGGCTCAGCTACTGCAGCCTTAGAAACCCATTAAAAGGGTAAGTGAGATTGAGACTCTTCTAAATCATTTGCATATGTATTGGTTGCCTTCAGAACCATCTACTAGCTTTTGGGAGATTGCTCAGTGCTACCAAGAGCAAAATTTGGCCTTCAGCTTAAGAAAGAGGCAGAGTGCCAAAGCACAGGCCTGCACACAGTATGAAGGAGTCTGCAGCAGTGTTAGTGCAGGCTTCCCACGTGGCCTTTTCATGATGCCAAACCAAGAGACATGGGGATTATACGTTGATGTCACTGGACTAAACTGGATGCAGTTGTGCACAACACGTGCACTTGGATCTGTTCATGTGATTGCATCTGTAGCTGGTCAGAGCTGTGGGCATTTGGATGGCTTAAGCTCTGTTTTATTAGTCACTCACACATGTATTTATGATATTGTGAGTTTGCACAATGTGTATGTATTCATGTAGGTAGCTGGACCTCAAGTCTTTTCTATCTGGGTGTTGCAAACTGCCTGTTTAAATTTCAATTATGTATTTATGCAACAAAATGTATTTTTAAGTGCTGGAGAATGAAATACTATTGTGAACTACATTGTAGGGTAATTTTACAAGGTGTATCTAAAATAACAGCACATACCTTGGTCATTTGCATAGTGCAATAATTCTATGATAGCAGCATCCAGGCTACTGACAGGTAGGACAATCTAACAATGGAATCAGTGTCCCTGTTGCACATTTTCTTTCATGAAGAATATCAATGCCTTTGAGCTGTTTTGTGGTTTTGTTTTCAGAAGCTGCTGTGCACTGCTACTCAGTCTGCAGTGTTATTGCCCTCTTAGAAAATTGTCAAGAATGAGATACAAGCAACATGTGGTACTGCTATGCATGCTTGTCTCAGATATTTGTTACCAGATCTTGTTCTGCTGTTTGCACAAGCAATGCGGGGTGGTAAGATGGGGATCAGGAAGAACAGGTGTTGTGTCACTCTAGAGTCTGGGCTGCCCTAAGGACTGAAACAGCCCTAAAGGAAATGGAGACTCCTACTGCACTAGGTTTTATCCCTGTCCAGCTCATATTTACCCTCTCTTGTCACCGTGTCAGTATATCCTGTAAGTGCATTGACTGACCTGAGTAGCTTATGTGGTGCATGGGTTGATGATGATTATTCCTTCTGACAATAAGCTGCAAATGACTGTGATTGACTGTCTGGTCTTCCCCATCCCTGATGTCCCTGCTCCTCTCACTGTCCTTGCTCTTCTAATATCCCCTTCTGGTGCCTGCACCATGGAGTAAGGGGAGTGCTTTGTGCAGGGCAGCTCTTGGCTGAGATCTTCCTCCCTGCTTATCAAGTGACCTTGTTCTTTGGGGATAATGCTCTCAGGGCAGACTGCCTCATGTTGGGTGTGTGGGGTTTGTGGGAAACTTCACCCAAGCACTCTGGAGGCTCACATCTTTTGTGCTGGAAGCACTTTCCCTCTTCTTTTTGTGCGAGAGCTTTCAAATAATGAAATGAGATTAAATACACTGCTGTGTGGACCAGGCACACTTCTGTGCATGGTTTGGCCTGAGCTGACTGGTCCTCAACAGTACATAACTTTTGGGCTCACTCAGTCATGGAAATCATTCATCTCCTGTGGTGTGGGCAACAGGGCATTGGGACCTGAATCCCTGTACTCCCAGAGGCAGTCTGAGCACGTGGAAGGGAGGAGAGCTTACAAGATGCAGAAATGTCATTTGATTTGCCTGAAATGAGCCAATTCATGCTTCTTGGTTAGGGCAGAGAAAGACTCAGCTGTTCACTATGAAATGTGGCAGGAAGTGGGTCTGCACTTCTTAACAAGGACTCAGTGTCAGTATGAAGAGATGGCTGCTTTGCTGTACTTGTTCTTAAGAGAGAGGATGTATTTTCTTTTTGTTCTGTGCTTTCATGTATGTGCTGAATCTGCATTCCCAGTGCTGAGGAGGAGTGTGGAGAGAAGGTAGTCCAGCATAAAGTATGGCTATATTACTCACCAAAAAGCTTGAACTGTACTTTCTGTTGGTGATTCCCATGTGCTGAGCCTTGCCTTTGTGGTTGGGGATAGTACCACATCAGCTGGTGTCTCCTGGCATATCTGTTGGCTTTGTGTGTAGCCATCAGGGGGCTCGCTGCATCAGTCTCCCAAATTTGAAAGGCCAAGGCTATATTGTCAAGGACACCCCTATCAAACAGGCATTTGCAAGCCAAGAAGAATGGCTGCCCTAAGCACAACTAAGTGATGGTGCTTTCCCCATGGAGAGCATATGATGGACACATGAGACTGCAAAGATTTTGGAAAGCTAAGGGCCGCTGGGGACATCACTGCTCCACCTCTTTACAGGAGCATAACTTCAGCCTGCGATGGAGTGGCCTTTCTGAGGACAAGTCAGATCTCTCTAAGCTCCTGGCAAGTTATGTGGTTGCCCTGCTTCCAGCTCCTGTCATGCAGACCAGCTGCCAGCCTGTTCCTCCTCCCTGCGCTGTCTCTGACCGAGGCCCTGCGACACTCAGCTGAAGTTGGCCTCAACTCTTCCTGAAAGCAGCAGAGAGGCATCTACAGTGGTGAAATGCTGGCAAGTTAAAGAGCCCCACAGCTTAGAGACACCCGTGAGCTTGTTGAAAAGTCTGTTACTAGCAATTCACTGGAACATGTTCAAAGCAGTGGTGAAGTCTAGAGATTTAATTCCTAACCTGATGGGGGAAAAAATCGTGGCATGAAACTTGTTCATTACATGAACTATGGGTTTTAGCATAGTCTCTAGAGTCTCTTCTCTCAAACAAGGAATTTATTTTCTCTATTTTCTCACTGAATTGATTAGTGTTAGTTGGTAATGCAGACAGAATTTTATTTGTTTTATTATACAAATGCCATTAAATGAGTTGTCTGGGCATTGGAAATGGATGTGGTGTTTCAAAGGAATTAGGATGCTTTCGACTCATGTTTTATTCTTGTGCTCAGCATTCATTACACGACAGTCACTAGTATCTGAAAAAGGTCAGTACCTTTTCAAACTTCAGTATAATCTTTTGTAATGTAACAGAGGTTTTGTTCACAGTGTTTAAGGGACTGGTGAGGTAGGTGCTATCATTGAAATTGAGTGGGATAGAATTTCAGTGGGAATGAGGTGTTCAGCTTTTTGCTAAGGGGTGCTTTGGGAATCTGCCTTTGCATCTTTTGGTTATTACTGTTTTATACAGTCCATAAGTGTCAAGGAAATAATGAAACAGACAAGTGAGGGGCAAAGAATGAAGAAAATGCAAAATGTTTTGGACAAAATCATTGTATTATTCTTACACTAGAAAACTAAACTCTTAAAATTAATTTTATTTTCTCTGCCACTTCAGCTGTTATTGTTGTGAACAAAGATGACTCTAACATTCCTCATGCCTAGAATTTGATCTGCTTTCTGAAGGCTGTGGTCTTGCCAGGACTGCCTTCCTTGCCATGATAGCATGTTCTTAGTTGGCCTAAATTGCATGTAGCCTTAAGTAGTGTCTGGTCTGCCCCAAATTACTCCTGCTAGGATTCTTCCTTTTCTTCTACTATTGTGCATTTAATACACTTATTATGCATCAGATTTCCAGCCTGGAAACAAGCCAGCGCAGGAGACACACTTCAGCCTGCGTATCTTCAGCAGTGGATGCAAAAAATACAGATCTGTGAGGCAGGCCAAAACATTAGTGTAGGAAGACAAATCTGCTTGTGATTCTGAGGCTGGACATGCACTGAACAATGGCTGTGGTGTAAATTGTTCTGTGGAGACCTTTGTTTTATGCATGGTGCTTACAGTTCAGATCTTGCAAGCTTTGCCTTCTTTGGCAAAGCTTGTGAGCAAACTTGCAAGACTGGACTCCTGTTCAGAAGGCTGGGAGCATGGATGTGAAATGCAGGTGCAGAAATATCCAGAGCATTCAGGGATGTACAGACAAAACATGACATGAAACATCTTAATGGGGTCTGAAAGATGTCAGGGGAAGAAACAGTGAGAACCTGGTTTTGCTTCCACTTATGGCAGTACCAACAAGCTGGGTGGTGCTGCTGTTGGAGAGGATTTGGTGCCAGTTCTGCAGAGCACTGTGAAAAATGTGTGCCCATGCCACCTGCTTCCACCTGTCTTAGGCTGTTAGCTGCACTCGGCTGTAAGCCCATTACTAGCACCGCTGGAACAAATGGGTCTGAGGTATGCAAGAAAGGACATTGCTTGCCTATGGTGTTGTCAGTGATTGGTTTTGTCTGTGTGACCCATCTGTCTCAGGGTCATCTTGAGATCTGTCATGGTAGACTAAATATTCAAGATTGGAAAAAGGAGTGGGAGAATACCTAAGTGTCATGAAGATAGTGGAAAAGAATGGCAAACACAATGGAAATTTCTATCTTTTCTTTCTAAAGAAGGCAAGCATAATCCTTATCCTTTAATACACTACTTTGTGTTACACTGGAATTAGAAAATCTTTCCATTTGTTTTAATTATCTTCTGGCTTTAATTCTGCCTTTGAAAAACATTTTTGCTATGACAACCCTTGGTCTCATGGTGAACAGTGCTAGGGAAAAACAGCTACAGTAAAGGCTTTTATCTTTCCCTTCATGCAATGTTTAATCTTTCTAATCTTTTAATGTGAATGTGTTTTCTCCCATTTTGTAAGCTGACAAGATTAGTGCTGCTTCTTCCAAAACAACCGTTAAAATTGTAACCAAATTTCCACCTAACAATGTGAATTCTCCTAAGTGACCAATTCAGTCTCAGAGTAAAACCTCTCTAAGACTAAGTTCCACTCACTGACTTTAAGGACAGTTCAAGTATTTTTAGAACAGTTTGTAAAAAAGTAGATTTTGTTAATTCTTTTTTTTTGTTGTTTGTTTTATAAGACAAAGATTCACTGTCTTGCCAAATTAATATTAATAATAATAAATTCTATGCATTGTGTGATTCAGTAATGTTGGTGTTGAAATTTTGCATGTTTTCTAGATGTTCTGACATTTGTATGTTTGTGGGGTACTTGTAAAAATGCTAACCATTGCTGCTAACCACTACCACAGTTGTAGGTAACTGAAAACTCTATTATAAAGCTGTGCCAGTTAGCAGGTTTTTTTTGTGGGTCGAGGCAAAACTCTGCATTCTGCTGTTCATTTCCTAGTTTAAGCCCATATTTAGTTCCTTCTGTAGAAGGAATCAATATGTTGTGGTAGACAGGAGGTGACAAACTTCTAATATCTTGTTCTGCACAGATGATCACTTACCAGCTTGAAGCTTAAAAAAAAAAAAAAAGACAAGGAAAAAGAAGGAAAAAATATCTCTCCATCTTTCTTTAAAGTGTCTTCTTATTAATTTTCATTTGGAAAAAAAACCCAAAACATTTAATGGAGCTGAAAAGAAGCCATCTTTTACAGCTACACCTCCTGCAGCAGCAGTCTGCCAACTGTGAATGTGAGTGGTATGAGGGAATGCATAATACCCAAATGTTCCTTTTGGTAATGGATCCAGTGATGAGCCAAGCCTGCTCAAGTCATTGCAGAGCATGCTAAAGCACCATTTAATAGAATCAGTCCTCTGATTACCATAAGAAACTGTTAGCTGTCTTAACAGTTGTGAGCCTGCTCTTGTAAACAAGGGTCAGCCTGGTCAAGTGGTGGATTCCAGGCCCTGTTCCATCTCCACTGAAGCCACGCATTGCTGCCAAATGAAACTTGGATGAAATTCAAGCCCAAGATTTTTGGTCTCATGCTTTCATGGCAGACAAGCCCTATTTATCAAATTTCTGACACTGCAGTTTCAGTTCCTTTTCCACCTTCTGCTTAGAATCTGGCACTATAGCAAATACACGCATATGCATTCATTTTGATTTTGATAAGATTTTGACAGGCTGAAATAGTAGCATACAGTAATCATACAACAGAAACAGGCAGGAGGTAAATGCAAGAGTTCATCTGTCTAGTGCATTGCAGAGCCACCAGGCATGGTCAGCTGTACATAGGCTAGGCTTTGAAATAGTATTCTGTACTGAAAAAAAGACCAGCCATCAGTTTTTCATCTTTACCGAGAGATGGAAGCCTCTTACACATTTTGTAAAGACTTTTCAAATCAGCATACCGAGTTGCCAGAAAACTGATTGGGAAAATAAGAGTGCATTGAATTCATCCTTACAGGTACTAGTCTAAAGCCATCTCTGTTCTCCAGCAAAACAATTTACAGCCCTTGTGATGTAAAACACTTCCAAAAAATAAGTTTATGACAAAATTTTCAATGTAGCCATTCCTTTTCTTCATACCCAGGATATCTGCAAAAAGCAGTATTAAGGGATGCAGCCTTGAACACACTGAAAATCATTCCATGTAGTAGGTCACAAATGAGTACCCCCAGACTGATTGAAAACCTCAGCTGAAGCTCTAAACATTCTGCAGGTGATTAGGATGCTTAGAAGCCTTTTGCAGCACCTCAGTTCCCATCTCTTGGAGGGAATAGGGCATTCTTCAGAATTGTAAGGCCCTTTTACTGTCCTTTAAAAATTAGTTGCTTCTTCAGGCTCCTTCTGCCATATTAGAAGCCAGCTGAGACCAGCTGCAATGGGCTTCTCCATTGTTTTGCTTGTCTAGGAGCCATTTACACATGAAGATGTGCTGCCACTGGTATAAGTGAAGAGTTTAAACTTTACAGAACTCCTGCCTATGTGACCCTGATATTAAATATGGAAAACAATGGTATATGGTCTTATTTCCTGCATTTATTCTATTTATAGTTAGATCTGAATCAGGATGTTCCCACCAACTGCACTAATTGTCATACCAATTGGTCTTCCTAGTTGCTTCTATTTATTGGCCCAATTTGGGGGGGAGGGAGAAAGAAGAAGTATCCTGGAGCACAGCAGCTGGTTTTTCCCACATCCTCTTCCATTATGAAGCTAGATATGTCTGCATTATCTTCAGCTTAGATTTGAATTGAATCAGGAAAGTGATAGGTATCCTTTATTTATCAGTTTGCACACTGGAAACAAACTTGCCATTCTACAGGTGCAGACCTGGCATTAGGATTTAGCCTGCTGCCTAAGGTGTGTCAGAGTCTCTAGTGGCATTTGATTGCTTTCCATCATGCTTCACTGACT
>JANIJG010019979.1:0-41718 GCA_024611175.1 Megaceryle torquata | reverse complement strand
TTTTTTGTTGTTTTTTTTTTTGTTGTGTTTTTTTTTTTTTTTTTTTTTTTTTTTTTGTTTTTTTTTGTTGTCTGTGGGTGGGTGGGGGTTGTTGTTTTTTTTTTTTTTTAAACTACAACCTGAGTATAAATAAGATTTGGATGACAGTGTCCAATCAAAAGAGGAACCAGAAGTTTGAAGAGTGAATAGTTCTGGGAGGTTCATAATAAATTTATGTTCTTGAAATAGGATTTAGAGAATAATAAAATGAAACAAAAGTTTCCCAGTCGAATTTAGGAAAGCTATTGACTACATTTAAGTCCATTTTTTTTCCTTGAAATCAGTATCAATGCAGTGATCAACACTGACATCATATACAACAAGGACAATCTGATTGAGTGAGGATATTCTTTTTTCAAAAATGTGTTGACATGACCTCTGAGAAGTTAATCGACAGGTTAACTGTCATGGTGGTTAAGAAGTTGCACCTACTGAGTATTACAGTTTGTTTGGCTCATTTTTTTCCAGCTTTGTGAAAATTTTTAAGTGTCAAACTTTTGGACTTCATTCTGGTTTTGCATAGTAAATATGATCAACTGAAGATTATTTGTAAATATAAGAGATGACTTTTCATCTCCTTGGTAATACTTCATTCTGTGTGCCAAGAATGATTCTGCTATTCAATTTAAAGATGTCTCATTGTCCCTAAACCATGACACTCATGTTTTGAGTTTGGACTTGTCCTCATCAGCTGTCTGAATTCAGTGGAATATAGGCAGAGTGATATTTCCACCTTGTACCACTCACCCTGAAGCCTCGTGTGATAATGGAAGATGGGTTGGCTTTTGGTTGTTTCTATTTCCATCTTTCCCAACATTACTGTCTCAGGTGTAAAGAGAATATTCAGGCTATTCAGGGGTGGTCTGGGGAGCTGTTGTACACAGCAATCCTGGCTTTCTCTAGGAGGCCACTAATCCATAAGCATGAAAGTTCATTGACTCCTGAAATAGGAAAGAACCAATATTAATTTTATTATAAAATGCCACTCTTGGTACTTTTTCCTCCCCTAATTGATTAATCTTCTGTAGGTTCTCATTATTGATTTTATCATCCCAGCCTTCCTGCTATGTCTCAGTAACATGAAGTGGGTCTAATTTAAGCTTATAAAATGAGTCATTCCAATTACCCTTCCTCATGACACTCTCAACTTAAGCTACTTGACATCCCCCCCTCCCTTTTTTAATCCTTTGTTCATTTTAATTTCCACTGTCTTGACTCTGCAGAACTGGACACTCATTTATTCCTCCATTCCATTTATTCCCTTCTCTTAGCACTACTTCAATATTTCCCTTCCCAACCTTGCCTAGCTAGTCCTGGAGGATTCCTTCAGCTTCCATCTCAGCATGGCAGATGTCCCCTCTGTCCCACAGTTTTCCCACCAAAGGTGTTGCAACACTTGCCAGACCAGGGAAGGATCGCACAGATTTTCAATTGTTTTTGCAGCGTGGAATTGCAATATTGAGATGCCAGCTAAAACATACAGGTGGCCAAATCTCCTGCAAAGCAAATCCATGTTCTACTGATCTCAAGCATATGGGAAATACAAATGGGAAATGCATCCTTGACTGCTCTGAGGAGGAGAGTTGGTGCAGTTTCTCCAGCTAACCTGCATCTGTATGGATTTTTTTTTAAATCTTATTTTTCTGTGAACATAAATTAGCTTGTATTTTCTATTATACACTCTGCAGTGTTTTGATTGTTCATACTTGAACATTTTAAGGCACATATGCCTTTATTGCTCATTTCCAGCATGTAACTGCACTTTCTGCAGAAATAAAGAACTCCGCTGGCATTCTCCAGATTCAAGGCTACAACATAAAATGACAGCATTGATTTCATCCAGATATTATATTTGTAACAGGAAAAAAAACTACACAACCCAAGACCTCCACAATGAAGTGTATTATCCTTATTTGAATGCTGGATAACTGTTCCCAAGCACACACACACACTAAATACCTTGAACAATTGCTGTGCCTCTTCCGTGTCTGCAGCTCGATACCTCAATTACACATGCCATGGAGGAAGGATGTCTTGACATCCTCAGATGTGTGCTATTATGCTCCAGAGGTGCCACTGCTGTTAGTTTGTGCAGAGAGATGAGTAATCACGGAAACAAATGAGCATCTTTCTGAACATCTTACAGCAAAGTAATTGTTGCCACAGTCTTGCAGTGGGAATGAATTCATTCATTTAAGCTTCGTACTTTGCCTGACCTGGGTTCAGACCAAGGTCAGTGGAAAACAATTGAAGGCATATCTGGTTCTGCAACAGGGTTTGTATAATCACCAGCAGGTCAAGGGAAGTTTTTCTTCACCACTACTCTGCCCTAGTGAGGCCTCGCGTGTGAATGGGGCAACAGGGTATGCTGGCTTATGGAAAATGGAAGTAGAGAGTTTCTTGTGAGGAAAGAGTGTTGCCTGAAGTCCTCAGTGATGATTGTGCTTTTTTCTCTGCATTTCCCAACTCTCTGGCTGGTTCTTCCTCATACCAGAAATGTGGTCCCAGTAACAGTCTCAGACCCTAAATCTGGAAAGCAGTAAAACTGAAATCACGTCTGCAAATGAAAGTATCCTGGTATAGATAAAAACAAAAAATGGCCTGTAAACTATTTACCTATAGCCCATATTGATCATAAATGCTTAAGAAATATCCACACGACTTTGTAGGCACAAAAAAGCAGCTGTACACGAAGGCCACATGCAGGCAGGTCCCTGTAGAGCTCAGATCTCAATATTCCAATAACATAATTTTACTTTTTTTTTTACTGCAAACTCCCACAGCCACAGCAGATCTGCCAGAAGTTCAAGTCTGCCTTTCCATTTACAAGTGCACAGAATTTGGTTCTTGAAGCCTCCCAGGTTAGGCAGCTGGATTAGAAGGAATTAGATGGGTACGTATATGAAAGCCACAATGTTTGGTTTGTAGAAAGCATTTTAACTTCAATTTTTTAAAAAGAAAGCATTAAAAAAAATTTAATTTATTCCTTGCTAACCAGTATTTTCTCCTGTGGCAAAATTCAGTAACCAGCAACTTCTCCCTCCTCTCCCCCACTAAAAGAGTACCCTGGCTTTAGCCTCTTAACTCCTGATGTAGGCGTCAGCTCATTGCACATTCAGGAGCAGCGAGTTCAGCGGGGAGGAAGCGCGAGCCCCAGTGCCTTCCAGATTTGGCATCCCTGCTCTTAAATAGAAATAGGGCTCTCTGCAGAAGTGCTGAGCACAAAGCAGCAGTTTACCTGGAAAAACCTTTGCTAGATTACTTATTTCAAAGCCCAGAAATCAGCGTTTACCAACACAACTTTGCTACCTTCTCACTTCCAATAGTGTTTCTCTAAGGATCTTTGTGTTTTCCTCTTTGCTGTCTTAAGCACATTTTCATGGCCATTCTAAACTTGTTTTAAGCTTCTGTTTTACCAAATTCTGCAATAGACAGTTGGGTTTTCAGTTCTCCCTTTTCTATTTTTGCAATTCAATTTTCAAAAATATATCATACCTGGCTTTCTATTTGTGTATTTTAAATACATCCCCATATGCCTTCAAGAGAGCAGGTTTCATCAGAGAGAGAAAACAAGGGTTTGAAAACAAGGAAGGAGAATATATCAGTGAGTTAATTGGGAAGAAATTATTTTGCTTTCCTGTGCCCTATCTTGCTTTCAAACTAGCTCAAATCTGCAAAAATCCAGCAATAATTAGACACAAGAAGGGAAATGAAAGTGTAGTGCCATATCTGTATGAACATACATTATTCCTAAAAACATAATTTCATATCTGATTATCCTAAGAAGGAAATGACACTAACAGGTGTTCCATGTCTTCTTTTGGACTCCAGCATGATATATAATTTTTCAAAAGCCAAGTCAAAATTTGTGGGGTGGTAACTAGATTTGCTCAAAGAAAAGTTTGGGCTTGCCCAACTTCAGAGATTTTATATATATACACATGTATAATATATACACATATATAACACCCCCCACCCCCCCATATCTCCTAAGACATCTTCCCCTGGTTTTATTTTATACTTCTAGACCGCAGCCAATCTTAAAATAGTCTTCTCTTGCCTAAGTCTATGTCTATCATGGCTTTAAAGCTAATGAGCAGCCCTTAAAACTTCCATTTCTTCCATAACTACGCTCTTCACTATCACTACATCCATCTATCTCCCTTGATGAGCCACTGGGGCATCAGTCTAGGAGCTGCTCTCTCTCTTTTGAGTTCCCTCACTGGCAATTAAACTCAAATGTAGATAAAGAAAACAAACCAACCAATCCCCAGCAAAATCCAAGAAAATGGAGGAGCCACTCTGATATTTTATTAAAAATACTCCTATTCTCATAACTATGGCAGAAAGTCCCTTATTTTCCACAGCTAGTATAAATATTAACTCTTCAATGCATAATTTTGAGGCATTAGAATCCACATTTCCTACACAAATCCCACAGATGTGTATTCCCTTGAGAATGTGTTTCAGCATTCACTGTAGTACTGGAAGCAGCAGAATCTTTCCCCACCCCCCAAAAAAAATCCCAAAACAAAAAAATAAACACATACCAACAGCACCAAAAAACACGACCATAAACAAATCTACGAGGAAAAGCTTTGGCATCTTATTTTGAAGCATGGAGGGATCTAATTCATGGAGGAAGTTATTCCCAGTTTGCACACTGGGAAAAGAATAGCTCCTGAAAGATGGGGATGCTGTGAATAGCAGTATCACTTTCTTCAGGGAGGAACCTGACATCATCTTCAGCAGTCATTTTGAAAACCAAGTGAAGACTTGCCTGAGCTTCACAGGAACTCAGCGTAGTGCTGGTCAGATCTAGGAAAAATAAACAAACAAACCAACCTGAAAAAAACAAACAGCTTGAATTTATTTACACAAAACTGTATTGAATGGGGTCCTGAGAAAACGCTGCAATTCTAGTTAACGTTTGGTCTGATATGCTATCATGACTGCAGGTAGCTGGTGAAAAATGTGTAAACAGTAAAATCTCGAGTTTTACAGATGGATAATGTGAATTAATTTTAAAATGAGAACCGTGCAAGATTTGACTGTGAATCCATTTACTTCCTAAATTGCTCGTTGTATTTCCAAATCTACAAGTGCCAGATTTGGAAGTAAAAGCACCTCAAAGAAAGAATTTCCTTAAGGAGCAATGCAGGTGATAGCACATGTGAACAAAAATAAAATAGATGGAAAAATATACACACGGGAGATACTGAGCCTAATCCACACAGGAGTGAGCGCTGCTGCTTCTGTGCAATCTTACAACATGCTAATTGGACTCCAAGCATTTGCCTGAAAACTCTGCTGGTCAACAAAATCAAAGCGAACGGTGAAGTAATTGCACTGTTCATGTCGCAGCGGAGACTGTAATTAATTGACTTCGCTGATGGCTATAAAACACTACAAAACTTTTACAAATAGAGTTTCTCAACTGATAATAAGTAATGGCAGGTGCTGAAGGTGACATTGGCAGCCATTTGTCTGTAGTCAGGAAAGAAATACTGCCACGTACACTGACATTATTTGATATTAGAGGTAATAGCTTCTAAATGTCATATTTTAAATGTCGTTATATTTGTAGAAGGTAAAATATAAAATTTTAATGCTATTTTAGTCATATACCTCTCATCAAACCTTAAAATAATGTCATGTTTTTAGGAACACTTTTAATAGTATGCAAAAGTAATTATCTCCAGTCTCACAGGCTGAGGGTCCTTTAATAATGAACTGAGTCATTCCAGACTTACCATATCCCAATTTTATAGATAAATGTCTGTTTGCAGACTGGAGGAGAACAGAGATCAGATGCATATGGAAATACTGCAACATTCTATGACAAGTAGTAGGTTCATATTAACTTCATCTAAGAATTATTTGGGTTGTGTATACCATTCATGAAGCTCAGTTTGACCAAAACCATCCAGTCAGGGTCCAGAATGGAGATTAACACTTAAGAGTAGGTTTTTTTTTTTTTTCAGTAACATCAAAACAAGAGGTACACAACCATGTAACCCTGATTTCACACCCAACTTTAATTTCATCGTGTCAAAGCTTGTTAGGCTAAACCATTAGTGATGGCTTAGTCTTCACTTAACTTCCAATATTTAGGGAACCCAGTGGTTTAGTTCACCCCTGTAGTCCATACAGAGCCATGTTGTCCAATGGGTAATTCAAGCCTTCCTGAACTGGCTATCCAGAAGTCCTTTCTGTTCCTACCATATATCCTCTGATTTTAAACTACATGCAGACAGTTAATTTGTACTAAATATCTAAAGACTAAATATCTAGTCTTGCAAAGCAAGCAAGAAGGGAAGTCAAATCTCAGGAATGTAGAAATTAACACTTGGTCTTCAAAAGATGAGAGCAGCTTCGTCAAAACCCCTTCATGACACACTTAACTGCTCATGTTAGACAAGATACATACAAGAAAAAGCAACATGAGAATGTCAGCACCCTCTGAAATAGCAGCAGTAGCTGCAAGGCAACACTTCAGAGCCTAGAGAGAAACAAGTCCTCCTGAGATGCCCAGTTCATCACCCTACATCCTTCTTCACCACAACAGCTCTTGGGTCATCTTTATTTGAAGATTACTTCCAATCCTTAGCTCACATTCACCCTTTTACAATTCACTGCAGATTTTTCTTGCTAGTAAAACAGTACTTAGAAAGCCATCAGCCTGCTAGTTTGGTTTATTGTGGGTGGTGTCCCACTGCACTTAGACTTAGGGGTCCAACATGTTGCTGTTCACACCAGCAGTTGAAACTGACAGCAACACAGAATTCTGATACACAACCCAAGCATGGTAACACAAATGAAAAGCTAGCTTGGGTAGCAATTAGAGAAAATATTGCCTTTAAAAAAAAAAAAGACAATAAGCCACTTGGTATCATTATCTTGCTCTGCTAGCATGGAGAGAAGATTCAGGTTGTTTGGCAGTGAGCCATAATGAACGGGTTTAGTTCCTTTCTCTCTCTTCAATTGCCTTTAGAAGTGAGGCCCAATAGAATAATCTGATGTGTTCTACTAGTGTCTGCAGAACAAACATTTGTTCCAGCAAAGTTACACTCTGGGTATTCTTAACTGCCTTATAAGGTGAGGGTCCCACAACATCTCTGGGCACCTCTTCCAATATCTGACAACTCACAGTTAAGAAAAATCAGTCCTTATATCTAGTCACATCTCCCATGTTCTGCCTTGTGTCTGTCACCTCTTGTTGCAGCACTGGGCACATTCAAGATGAAACAGGCTTCATCTTCCCTACATCCTCCACATAAGGTTTCTTGTCAATCCATAAGGCTGTGTGATATCATTGCAGGCTGGTGGGCTCAGAACCATGCAACCTGTGATTCATCCAATCTTAGAACCGTGAAAAAAGGAAGCTTTTAAATTCCATTTTTACGTAACAAGTGGCATTTCAAAACTGATTTACACTAAAAAAAAAGGCTACTAAAATAATTGTGAAGTGGGATATCAACTTCAAGTCAAAGCATGCAAACCTTTTAATGGAAACATTTAATTTCTCTGCAGATATTTTGTGTCATTATGTCATCTTTTTAATAACTCAAGTCAGCTACAAACTCAGTAGACCGTAAGTGGCAAATAAAAAGCAAGTTATTTTAAGTGACATGTAGTTTGTAGAGATGGGTGTTTGAGTCTCAGCTCTTATTCTACATCTCATCAAGATTTTTTCCATAGGTGATCTAATTTGTCACTGTGCTTTTGCTGATAGTTCCATCTAGTACAGGAAAAATACTTATCTCCCTTAGAGTGTCAGGGTTTACCTTTGACCAGTCCTTTCTAGTGCCATATGCATTAGACATGGTCTGAGAGGCATTCTTGAGCCAGAGCAAACATTCTATGCTGAAATTAATTACTTCCTCAACAATATTCTCTTTAGCATAAAGGGAAGAAATATCTTAAAACCTTTTCAGATATTTAAGATATTTACCACAGCTTCAGGTCAGATGGGCAACTGTTCCTGATTTGGACAGTAGTAAATTCAGGTAAATTATTATCAGCTAAATTAAATGGTAGTACACAGCTTAAATAGTGACCTGAACCTTCTTTGCCTATTGCTTCCTTTGCTTTGCAGAATGGTACTCACAACAGAAATCGATTCCAGTCTTCCAAGACTATATAATGGATTTGTAAAACAAAATTATGCTAATTATTTATTCATCATAATTGAGGGCCCTAGAACTAAAGAAACCAGTTTGTAGACTCTTCCTATAGAATAATAATTTACTTTCCTGAAGCCACTACAAAGACCTGAATTAATTACCACCGAGATGCACATTAGTGGATTAACATGAACTTCCATTCTGCTCCCTGAGTTAATTGACTTTCAAACCAAGACTATGACCTTATTTCAGTTGGCATCTTAGGAAAATACACACTGTTAAAATGCAAACCAGTACTAGTCAATCTCCTGCTGTTGTGCTACTCTAAACCCACTGATAGTAAAACAAAAATGAATGCTGAACAAGCTGCCTGTTTTCCATGTTTGTTTGGTTTTCTTTTTTAATCCTTGTTAACATACAAACTTTTGAAAGCCTCTTTATTACTATTATTTAAATTATCAAACTGCTCTTAACTCACAAGTTTTCTCAATTTTACCCTTTCAATTCTGTTTCCTCCCATCCTGCTGGGTGTGGCAGGGCAGTGAGCAAGAGGCTGTCTTGTGCTTAGTTTCCTGCTGGGGTTAAACCATGACAAAGATAAATTTTTCTCTGGCAGTGAAATTCTTGGAATAACAAGTGGATTTTCACTGGTGAGGGGCAATGGCTTGGCTTGCCAAGGGCAGGAGCAATCACAATGTCTGCCTCTTAAAACAGTAATGTATTTAAACCTGTTGTCTTGGTTTAGTCAGCTAAACTATCTTAATTGAAACCCTCTTTGTATACAAAAGAAGAGAAGGTCCTGGGAACACGTAATATTACAAATGAAATGAAGATATTTTTCTCACAATACAGCAAGAACATGCAGACTTACTTAAAGGTTTGACAGTTGTTGATGATTGCAATCATGTATTGAACATAGCATTGAGGATACTGACGATTTTTAAGATGCTCTTCTTTATACAACTGTGCTTCATCTTTGTACCTGAAACAAATACAAGGAATGGCATTAAGATGACAGAATTCTATAATAACTTAAATACGGCTCTATGATCAAATGCTCAATAGGGGCATATCAGGTATCTAGAAGTATTTATAAAGGGCTTGTGGCTCCTGATATTTCTTGTCTCTGTTTTGGGCAGAATCCAGCCAAGGAGGCCTTCCTTATGAGACAGGGATAGAAATTTGAGGTATACAAGAAAGCTGAACTGACTCAAAAAATTAGAGCCATATGCAGAGAGGAACTGAAAGTGCTACTCACCAGCACAGAACTTCTGCAGTGAAATTGGAGAAGGGAGGAAGAAATAAAGAAAAGGAAAGGGAAGAAATGCTTGGTTGGCATGGAAGTGATACGAGAATGACAAAGCAATACAGAAACATCCATAGGAAAAACACGTACTGGAAGTGCATAAACAAAGAGAGGCCAAGGCAGGATAAAGCACTTAAGATTTAAAAAAATATGTTACCTGGTTAGAAATGAATTCATTTGTTGAAGACACAGAAGGAGTACCTTTGTTTTCAAATCTTCATTTATCTGAGCAGCCACCTGAAGATTCTGCTCAAACATCTAAGTTACAAATAGCGTAGTTATAAAGAGAGGCCTTTATCAGTGGTAAACCAAAGACAGAACTCTGATCGTGGAGGGTCTCACTAGCACCAGCTCTACATATGCTTCTTTTTTTCTTTCTCACAAGCCCAGACAATTTCTGCTGACTAAAGCAAAAATCACCATTCCCATAATTGTAATAAGTTATCGACAAACATTAACATACGCTGCAGTTCCCTCCCGATACTTGAAAACAGTTGCATTCCTTCTTCAGCAAAAAAAAAAGTACTTGATAATGCACTAGGAATTTGGCTTTACAGTGGATCAAAGTTCTTCAGTCAGCTCCTGCGCCTTGTATTGAGTAACTGTAATTCGAGTTACTTTTCTTTCCCCATATATGAAATTACTAAGTTCACATTATTCAAGTAGAAAAGGACACCTAAACTTTAGAAACGTAACTAGTCACAAGATCTACATGACCTACAGGAAACTGTGTTTGAGAAGGGTGGAATAGAAAGGAAGGGTACAAAGCCAGGTGGAAACATGAGCTGCTTTTAGGCTGCAGTGAATTTGAATTTTACTGTCACAGTGACTCTCAACAGTGCAGCCTTTGACAGCACAATACTAGAGCCAATGAGCCACCAGTTTCTTTGCCACCACACACTCCGTGAAAAGTATTAGATGAAGTCAATCTTGGCACTAATACAAGTATGAAAGAATGTAGCAAAAATCCTGGTATAAGACAAGAAAAAAAGTAAAGTGGGAAACAAATGCAGGACAAAGAGATCATCTGTCTTTAACTGAAGGCACCTAACATGATGTTTGTAAAGAAAAATTAGAAAATGAGCATTAGTAAGCTGACATTTTTCTGGCTGATAAAGATCACTAAAAACTTTCCATTTCCACTGCTGACAACAGGGTGGGGCAGGTTGGAGGTTTTTGGTTTTTTATTTTTCTTCTTTTGTAAGGCTATTTAATAATTTGGGCAGGCATTAATGGTAACTGAAATAGTGTTTAAGCAGCTGCACTTTTGCTCTTCATCAGAACTTTTCCTTCCAGTATTAAGGTGTTTGTATAATCAATAATTTATAGGAACAAATACATGCCTAATTGTCTCAGCAACATGTTAACAAACAATATACTAATAACTTAGAAACATTTCATCTGATAGGCTTATACTACAAATTCACATTAAGAGACCTAAGGAAAAGCAGTTAACTAAAAAATATCAACTAAATTATCTGAGAAAAATATATTTCTAATCTATACATAAAAAGAACCAAGTTTAAGTGTTAAAGCGAAAAAGGCAAATAACCTCAAAAGTAACAACCCCTCCAACTAACAACTCTGCAATACTTAATAGACATAGAAAGAAAGGTATTCCAAACAGTTTGATTACTCCCTCCCACCCCTCCATTCCCCCAAATCCACATACTGCTACTGTAGATTTACTAGAATAACCAAGTTCTCTTATACCTGAAAAACAATAGCTGGAAGTGTAGTCTGATAGTATCCATCTTGATCTGCCTCTGGTTCAGTTTCTTTTACCCAGTCTTTTCTATCTGTCTCCAATGCTTTTCGTAGCCAGCCAATGATGTTAGACTACATTAAATGAAGAAACCAAGAAAAAGCAGAGAGTTTTTAAATTTAACATAACATTCAGCCCTTTCCATAGTGAGGAGCGGCATTGTAACAGATAACACTGATCACTCTCATTATCCCTACAGGATACAGGTAACACAGACAAAGGAAAATTTGCATTGACAAAGATAAAGGTTAGCACTGGTAAACTAGTGATGTGGCCTGAATCAAACTTAGGCATCTTTTGGAAGGGGACTGCTCCAAACACAAACAGCAAGTCAGTTTGTCAGAATAAATGTGTTCACTAACTTTGGAAGCATTTATTAAGCCTCAGGCTTTAGGCTTCAAACTAAATTTTTCAACAGCTGAAAAAAGTTAAAATACTACTTAATGTAGGAATATTATCATGTATGTGCTTGTAGTTCCTTTTACCTACATTTTAGGAAACTGATGCTTGTTGGGGACAAAACCCCAAGATTAAACTGAGTTGCCTTTCTTTGAATGTAAGTGCTGCAGAAAATAGTGATGGTGATACAATAGGTGGCTCTCCTCCCATCCAACGAGCACATTATACAGCGAACAGACACTAGGAACAACTGGTTTTACAACTAGATTAAGCCAGTTTTATGACCACTTGCATGGCACAGATACCATGGACATATTTGCAGAGGTTGGTAGTAAAGACCAGCAGGTTTGATAAATATATAATTGGATTCTTGGGTTTATGTCTATCTGAAATCATCCCTATGTTTTCAAAGAGTTGGAGGTTTCTGCCTTTTTTTCTACTTCGTTCACATTTAGTTAAAACCCCTAGTAATATAAAAGTTCCTACTTCTTTCCAACCTATAACAGGTATATTAGAGTACCCTACTATAGAAAATTAAATAGGCATGTACAAAAAGGGAAAAAAGTCTAAAATAGGTACTTTTTTTTAATGCTTGTACTTTTTTAATATATTAAATCAGATCTTTTGGTCAAAACTTCTATCAGCAGATAGAATAAAGGAAGAAACTGAAACTTCTACAGTCTTCCTGCACAACAGCCTGTTTGGCTGTTGACCAAACACAGACCTGTGGTTTTCTTCTCTTTCTGACTACAGTGAGTGACCTGTCAAGTGCTGTTATCTGCTGATTACTTATGGTACCATTGCTAATTACATAAAAAGACCTTTTTTCCCCTCATAGGAGTGGAACTGCTGTGATACAAGATATGATTTGCAAGAAGAATTAATCTTTCAAATAAGCAGTCCGGGGGATGTAACATTTTTTACCTTAAGATCGTAACTTACAACAACTACTTTTTTCAAGCTGGGGTGCTTAAAAAAAATTAATTAAAAAAGATCTATTAGAAATCTGTTAAGATCTATTAGCATTTTTTTTTATGAAAATGAGACTTTTTTTGACTTAAACATCAATATTTAAGTTGATAGCAACAATTCATTTACCCAAACAGAAATAGTTTTGTTTATGAACAGTTTTTAACACAACATCAAAAGAAAGTAGAAGTGTAAGTGGGCATGTGTAGAAAATTAGATCAGTCTGAATCCTGTGAAATAGGCAGTTTCAGTATTTTCTGCTGTAAAAAGAAGATACTGCCAAAACTCAAAACTAGCACACTTACACACGCTTTATTTATAGAATATAAATACAACAATGTTCTCTATAATATTTTTCAGTAAGTAGGGAAAAAATACATTTCTGAAAAAATACTATAGGTATATTTTCTCATGTTAAAATGAGCCAAAATGAATTCAAAGGCATTTCCTGAGTACAGCCAGAAGTAGCTTGAGAAACACACACATTTTTTTTGTCCTAAAGATAAGTGCTGGAAAAAAAAAGTTGTAGTAAAGCTAATGTGGTGCAGAGACTCTACTGGTAACTTCCCTGGGACATAACAAGATGAGTTCATACTATTATGATGAGTATTAAATCCAAGTAGTTGGTGTTGCTGGACATACTTCAGTAGCTAACATCAAAGAAATGAAAAATTTCCCTCCTCTACTGAGCAGAGCTCCTATACTTAGGAGGAGCAGGAATTCAATTGAACAACGTAAAACCAGCAAGTTCAAAGTTCCAGCTACCTCAATATCCAGTCTCAGAAGCAATCAAGAGTGGATCTTTTAAGAAAAATACATTTAAAAAACCTGACAATCACATACTGCTTCCTTTGCTATGTAGCTAACCAATTTCCAGTGACTCTTAGGAAAACCAAGCACCAGTATCTCTGTATTCAAGATGCACTTGAAATGGCATCCTCAAAAGGAAATTATGCTCATGTAGTCAACAGGGATGAAAGGAAAAAAGAATGTTAAAAGACTCAAACTTGCAAACATGAACATCCTGATTACCTTGAAAAGTTCACATCTGTATCAAGTGTCGATGTAGCTACTCTAGGGACCAAGCTTCATTCAGTGTCTTGTAGGTATATTAATATCTAATATACTAGCACTCTGAATTTCACCATATGAACACTGGAATGCCTTAATTTCTAATAGAATATGATTAATACAGTCTGTAAAACATAATTATTCCTTGAAATATCATTATTTATATCTATAAAATAATCTGATAACTCTATAAACAAATCTACACATAGTATATGAAAATTTATTTAAGTAATGAAACCCAAGTTCACATCTGTCACATTTGTTTCCTCTGATGGAGGAACAGCACTGGGGTACTAACTCATCTGAAGGTGCCTTTGCATTACTCACAGTAAGTGTTGACATATACTTGCTGAGAAGCTGGTCTACCACATTTTGTGAAATCAGAGGATCCAGAAAATTTACATCCACTTCAGGAGACAGTTCTGAATTTCCCATCATCTCTGTACTGAGTTCCAAAAACAAAACCAAGATACTGTAGATTAGTTAAAAACAAAGAATTTAGAAGTTTAAAACTCTGCCACTTTTTTGTATAACCATTCTAAGGGGCAATTTTTCAGTATTTGTTCAATTCAAACAGTTCTTAATAGTAACCTCAACAAAAACTGCATTTACAAAAAATTGATATAAAACTATATAAAAAAAGAACAGGATGTAAGAGCTATAGCCCAGCATATATTAAAAAAAAAAAAGTGCTACAGACATTTTAAATATTCAACCCTCTCATGTATTTCTAACTTTCATGCAGAAGAATTAACAATTACCTAAGACTGAATAAAACCCCACTGGTTCAATATATGTGCTCTTAATAGGGGATATTTTAATGTGTCTCTTAATTTTCAGAAATGATAACAGACAACATAGACATTCTGAATTTCAGAATGGGAATGATGAGTGAAAAGCACAAAATACTCTCAATTTCTCAAAAGTGCTTCTGTTTTGCTACTTGTATCACATACATATCAAAGCTAAAATACATTAAAAGAAAGTTTACCAATGCTTCCTGTATTAGCACAGAAAACAGCTAATATAAGAGGAGGAAGCATCTTCCAAGTCAAATCAAAAGTGCATCTCATGGGTACTGTATTATAGCAGCACCACTAGCTATACTTGCTTGCAAAGAAAAAAAAAATCATCTTGGTTTTATAGGATTAAAGCAATCCTATACCAATCAAGAATATTTTTACATGGATTATATAAATTTAGTAACTTTACAATGATATTTTGCATCTGTAAACTGTAAGATTTTATAGTAAGTTTCTCGTGATACTAAAATGAAACCCCAAATCTATGCCAAAGTACAACATAGTGAAACCTCTTAGTCTTTCATGCTAAAAAAAAATATTAAAAAAAAATCAATAATTCAAAACCACACTCTTCAGAGAGTGCTTGATTAACAGTTGATGGAAACACATTAAATCATAACAACATAAATTGCCTCACATTCAATTTCTACTGTGCTTTTCAGGAGGAAGCCACAAATTCTGTATTTGCAGTGGCAGCTATAAAAAAAACCAAATAGGATATGAAAAAATAGTTTTCCTAAGCAAGTGTATAGTTCATATAGTTCTGAAAGTTAGAGTTGTTCTCTGGATACAGCAGTGAGTGAGCACAGTGGTGCTTTCACAACATTAAAAAAAAAATAAAATCTCAGAGCACCTAAAAAAACCCAACATACCATGGCTAATTAAATTCTTGTATTTGAAACCATAAAAGCTACTGTTTAACTGAACTCTACATTTGTAACACCTTCCTGAGCCTATAGGAAAAAGAGATTGAAGATATTTTAAACAGCTTGAGCTGTTCAGAAAACTGAATTCCATTCTGTTACTGTTTACATAAAGAATACACATAATAACAGGACCTGCTCTAGGCTTAGTCAGAGGAAATGCCAGCTGCTGTGTCATGTTAGAAAACTATTTCTAGCCTCATTATACCACTATTACCCCTGCTTCACAAGTCCACGGAGACATTCAATCTTTCTCAAAGCTCATCAACTGAAATCCCAAAACAAAGACCACAGGCTTCTATCTCTTCAGGCTTCTATCCCCAAAGACAGAAAATTCTTCCTGTACACAAGTTCTCTTTCCTGATTGCCCCAAGCCAAGTGTCTGGGGGAAAGGAAGGGACAGAAAAGCCTCAAAAGTGTCACAAGGCTTTTAATGGTAGGGAAGAGTTATTTCCCTTCAATAAAAAGTTTATAATCATGTTGAAATTTCAAAGAGAATTGCATTATCTAGAAATGAATGTTTTAGAAAGCTTCTATTCTGCCTCCTATGCCAGGCTTGCCACCAATCCTGCTCTGTCTTGTAAAAAGAGGTGCTTGATCCAGAGAGCATCCAGCTAGATCTGTACTGCCATTCCTTCCATTCCTTAAAGACTGTTGACACTGTCTGTAGCAATGCTGGTGAACTCTGAGTAGTTTTGTGAACTCTTGATCAGTACCTGATAAAATGATGTTGTAAGTACATCAGGATCTTACAAGACTTCTATTTTCCATAAAACACAGGTTAGGGTCCTTCTCCCAACCCGGTACAGGTTTAGTAATAGCAGTATGTTTCCAAAGCTCCCATTGACTTAAGTATGAAAGAGAAATACATCTAGCACAGTAAAACTGCATCCCACTCAAATATTAAAGGCTATTATTCCACATAGAGCATCACTTTCATTCTCGGCCATGAGTTGAATACAGTTCTAAAAACAGCTTCCAAGACACACTGAAGGAGAATACAATTCTTTTAAAACTCCTATCTTGCAAATACCGTGAACAGAAGTTATGCACAGTTTTCTTATCAATTCATCTCACAGAAAAAAGCCTCAATGCTTCTCTTTATTGGTTAGTATTTTCTCAGCTGGCTTTGAAGTGCAGCTGTAAGATGCAAATACAAATTTATATGTTCCCTCCAATATTCAGTTGCATTAAATAAGAGTAGAGAAAGATTAGAAAGGACAAAACTGTCTTCCACAATACAATGTTCCACAAAAGTGAACAAGGAATGTAAGTTTAGAACTTCTTTCATGTAAAGAAAGTAGGGTGAAATATCACTGAAGCACAGGTCTCATGATTTCATATAGGCCATAAGCATAACAGTAAAATAAACAATTCTCCAGAAGGATAAGAGATGTCCAGCAGCTGAGATTTGGTAAACTCTGCAAGTATACTGCTTAAGCAATTTACTTATTTTTTTTCCAACTCACAAGCCCAAGTTGGTAAGTTGACTTCTTCTTCCACTGTCCACTACAAACACACTCAATATTATTATCCTCTTTATAAGAATTTGTCGTAATCTAATAGATTACAGTACTGTGCTGCCCTCTCAGGCACTTTTTTTTGGTTGGTGGTTTTTTGTTTGTGGGTTTTTGTTGTTGTTGTTGTTTTTAGAGACTACAGAAACTCAAAGCCTTAATTTTGAAACCCCTCAGGTATTTCACCTAATTTCCATCACATTGCATTCTCGTATCTTGTACCATGTCTACTCCTCTCACTGTTTCACTTACTTTACAAGATTCTGCCATCGGGTGCTATGAGCCAGGAACTTGCTTTAGCAGGAGTGATCCCTTTTTGATTTGTTTGCTTTCCCTTTTTGATTTACTTTGTAAATAGATGTAAGGCTGGCTTTGCTCCCTCCCCTTGCCATTCCTATGACCAACACATGGATTGGGAGAGCTTTAGCTCTGAGTTATCTAACTCAGTAACAATCTGCTCTGCTTTCTGGGGCAAGGGTAGAAGAGCCATTTTAAGACCAATAATTGCCTTACTGGAACATCAGCCCCAGGAGATAAATGAAGTACCTGGGAGCAGGATTTCCACTGAGGCCATGCCCCTATAGGCAGAAGAATTCAAGTATTTCTGATTTTCATTCCCTGTGGAGTTGAGTTATTTCTCTGGTCTTCTATTAGTAAAGGAGAAAAGGTGAATGAACTCAGCTCCTTATTAGTAGCTGCAACTCTCATATATCCTGCACAGCTATGTAAGTATGCATTAGGGGGTATCCTGATTGTTCCTTGCAGGGAAGAAAAGCAGGAGAACTTCACAGTGTAGAGCAAAGCAGACTTCAGAAAATTAATCATTAAGTTGGTATAAAAATTATACAGAACAATATTATCTTGGACCTATTTGCTTTATGGTATTATATTCTAAACCTATCAAGCATCCAATTTGCTGAATTAGTGAAATTGAACAATTAAGACAGCAAAGGTGTACACAGCACAGATTCTGGGTCAGTGCCAGCTATTGAGAACAGGATTACGGCCATGAGCCACAGAAAGGCTAGCCTTAACCTTTTCCCAAACAAATCAGTTGCTCTAGTAACTACATGCCAGCAAAAACTCAACAGTTGACATTTCAGCTGTTCCTACCTGGAGGATTAAACAAAACAAAACAAAACAAACAAACAAAACAAAACCAAAAACCCTGAACTAAAATGCCACCATGCTTAAATTATTTCAACAAATCACACAGCTCAAAAGTAAAGAGTTTCAGAGTATCACAGGAGACAACCTGTAAGCAGAATTCCTTCTAAATAAACAAATCACCACACAGTTCTGAGAGAAAACCTGAAGGAAGTTACTACATTCTTTCCATTTAACAGTAATGAAGCAACACTGAAACAGTCCAGAGCCCTGTAAAAAAGAACAATTGTTAATAACCGTACAAATCTTCTGGGGCTGTGGCCAAACCCAAACATTTTGTTTTACACCCATGAGCATTCAGTCTTTTCTGTTCTTCCCAGTATTTTACCAAACTGGCACAAAAATACAAGGTGACTGTAGCTTCAGGCAGGTCTTTAACTACATTGAAACTTTAAGCTTACAAAGCAATTTAAAAATCACGTATTAGAAAATGCAAGAAAGTTCTAAGGAGCAATTTCCAGAACACAAAATGCGTAACAAATATTAAACAAGTTCTCTATTATCCCTCTTTTGTTTTAGCTTATATGTTAATACACATGCCAATATTAGCACAGTGTTTTTCATGCTTATTCTCAACTTCTAAAAGAAATTATAAGGGGACCTTACCTTTTGTATGTATTTAAAACCCAAGTTAGAAGGCTCACAATCTCATTTGCTTCCAAATCCTCTGCAGCAAGCTCTTGCATGCGGGTGGACAAAGCTTGGTGGTACATGTTTAGCAATTTGTTGAAAATGTCATAATGTGGAGGAAAACGTTGATCCAGCAGGGTTTTAGCCACGAGGAGGTCATCAAGGACGTATTTACGTATGATTTCTAGCTGGCGCACAAGCCACATTTTGTCAGATTCTCTAGTATCTGCTTGAGTGCCTTCAATTCGTGTGCTCACAGTTCTTTCCAAAATGTTGAACATTTTTTCCTTCCACTTCTTTGGTCTGCCAGGAGGTATAAACCCAGTTTGTTTCTTCCTGTCTAACATTCGCCTGTCAATTTTCTCCTCCCTCTCAATTATCCTAACAACAGAGACAAGCAAGGTTGGGTCTCGACGGACTGTGACAAGAGATCTTTGCACCACCATCCAAAGTTGCTTTGCCAACTCCTCAGAAAGTTTCTGCATATCCCCAAAGTACGTATGGATGAGGTTCATGTCATGCGTGTTTTTGCTGTCCATGCGATACTGCTCGTACATCAGGTTATCACGTGAACACTCTAAATCCATCAGTTTTCGATGAGCTTGCAGAAGTTCCCCTCGCTCAATCAGATCTTGGGTCTCCCTGACTATCTCTGGAACTGAAAGAAAGGCAAAGAAGAACAAACAAACGAGTAAAACAATACAATCAAGATACAAAGACTAAATACAAGACAATAAAAGCATTCTGAAACAAGCTGGAGAAAGCTGACGTAATTCTTTTGAAATAATTTGAAGGAAATTGTTTTGAAATATACAAAAACTGTTAGTACATGCTATATATCTTTGCACATTATTAACTATAACGCTCCATTTTGATCAGTGGCTACAAAAAGAGCACAGTCCCAACAAAACATTATTTCCTTTCTCTCCTTTTCCCTCCCCTTAAAAAACCAACCAACCAAAAAAACCCCACAAAACTAAAAACCCATCATGTCTACCATGAAACAAATGGCAGAACTAGCTTGCTTGTATGTTATACAAAAGGCTTTTAACTTGCCTGACTAAAAGTCACTTACCCTGTTGAACCTGAGGCTGCATATACCAAACAAATACTGATTTTTACCTCCTCCTTGAAGGAACAGTTTTTGCCTGCCTAAGGCACAAAGGAAGAATAGGAATCATTACCTATGCTGCTAAACTATTTAGAACTTTTTTCTTTATTATTTTTCAGTATTTGAGGAATACTACAGAAGAGGATTAGGATCCTGTGGGGGAAAGACCTGAAAAATCTCAGCGGAAAAATTGTCACTGCAAGAAAGGTGACTAGTGATAAAACTGTCAGCCCCCCAGGAGGTTTGAAAATACAGTTATACACAATCATTAATCATGATGAAAACCACTCTGAGCTAAACGAAAGTTTTACAAACCAAGTGAAGTTATCATCAACTATACTGTTTAACAATCCCAGGGGTAGATGCTTCACACTAAAACCCTCTCAGAATGCCAGAAAAGAAAATGCTTATTGTCTCAATTGCACTCAGTGTAAAAGAAAACATCGCCCCCAAAAGAACTCAGCATTGGAACATAAAGAATTTTGTTGTTGTTTGTTTGCTATTTCTAAATATTGCATGTAAATACTACTTTTTTTTTTTTTTTTTCTTTAAGTTGCACACCATATCCCAGCTTGATACTGTGGCAGTTAGATACACTCTTACAGAAATCAAATAAATCCACCTGGTATGACTGGAAACAAATTTTCTTTATATGTACATTTTGTGAATTACTGCCAGGAGAGAAAAGACTATTTAAATAAATCAGAGAGACATGATAAGTTTAGCTCCCATTGTAGGGGTGAAATTCTTAAACTTACTTATAAGTAGAAAAGTCCTGGCAAGGAATTCCCCTGATTCCAGATGGAATGGAATGTGTACCAAAAGGCTGCATAGACGGACAGAGGTAATCCCATTTGCTTTATCATTGCAGTACCCATTGTATCACATTAATCTCATATAATTTTGAAAACCTTCACAGTAAAGCAGAGATGCAAGGAAGAAGTGTCTCCTATGCATAAATACTTTATGCACAAGTTGCTTTCTGTGGCTGTGCTGCTTGATTCCAAAGCGAGGACCATGCACAGCTGAAACTGAACTCCAGGTAGGTTATACTTAAAGCTTGTAACACTAATGGAAATCACTGAGGCTCCTAACTGTTGTGCGAGAAAAATTGCCAAGGAATCTTTCACTGCAGATCTTGCTGTTTTGTATTTCGCCTTTGTCTGCAAAAGAATTCACTTCTTAAAATTTGGGACTAGTTATACCCAACAGGTTTGCTATAGGTGTCCAACTCACTGGCAACATTCCAGGTCTTTCCAAATTTTCTCTCTACATTCCGCTTGCCTATTTCAGTCTTCTGTACTGCACGTGTTATCCCAGCTACTGACTGCTAGTAAGAAGCTTCTCTGTGACTTGATAGGGCTGACTAAAAGTTCTTAGAGCACAGTTTAGACTCACTATATATTAAATGGTTACCAGCTACAATGTGATATGTGATTCTTCCTTAATTCTTCATTCCCAGGGAGGTTTAAAGTTCTTGACATTACTTGACAACCCTACAGCTGTTAGTACTATTTTAAAAGTGCTTTCAGTGTGTGATGGATTCTATAAAGACCATTAGATTACCTGAAAAGATGTTCTTGAGATTTTCTACAGCAGCTGCCAATTGGCTGTGTTGCACTACAGCATCCTTAACATCCTTGAGGTTTTCTATGGTGTTGATGCTCTGTCTCCAGTCCTTATTGACATCTATCAAAGACTGCTGAATGTCCTTTACATCATTCAGTGCATTGTGCAGTTGACTTAAACCTGTTCGTACTCCATCTAACTGTGACTGGATTGCTGCCTTAAAAATACACAGAAAGAAGTTGTATTAATCATTGTAAGTTCCATATCTTCAACATTTCTCAAGAATTAATTTTCATTTCAGTATCTAACAGTTTCAGAGGAAAACAAACAAACAAAAACCTGAAAGTAATACTACAGCTTACCAGAAATGCATAACTTATTTTATCTGCACACATGCTTTTTTTTTGAAATTCTGAAGTTATATCTAGTTTTAACAGACCTAGATACAACTGGTTCACCCACAGACCTAACATAGGAGCTTAGGTGGATCAATCATCTCTACAAATCTCTATTAAGCCAGGATCATGAGAAGGGTGAAAGATTTCTTTGAAATTAATTTATGAAGGAAACACAAAGGGATATATGAGAAGAAAGCTGACCCAGCTTTCTTGGTATGTACAGATTCACAGAGTATTCTACTGAATCAATTACAGATTTTGACTGGCAAATGAAACCTTCTAAAAACACCATGTAATTCTAAAGTGTTCTTAAAAAAAATTAAAAATTTTCTCTGGCTTGTCATGTCTGAAAGAAAAAAAAAATAAAAAGGAATTCAGTCATAACAAAAAACCAAAAACTCAACCTGAATAAAATTTCATCACTGAAACATCAACAACCAGACCAACAATCCAACTACTAGATTATTTTGGCATACAGAGAGGTTATTGATATAGATATCTCATCACAGGTGACACTTGAAATAATGACTCTTCAAATAGGCTATTAGTCCTGAATATCATCCTACAGTCCTGACACCTTACAGAAAATGCATTATAGTGCATAGCTGAGTGAAAGAAAACAGATCACATCCACGACATATTTTTTATATATATATGTATTTTTAAAAAGTTGTGACTAAGAGATGAAATCAGGTGAGTGGAGAATGAAACTGGAAATAACAGACTTCAAAAGACAAGGCAAGACAGTGAAAACTCAGTTACATCTCAAGAACCTGAAGTATCCAGTAAAGAAATGAGGTATTAATGTTTTTGCTAAGCTCAAAACACATTTTTTGCCTGGCTGAAGGCACATTTTTTGCCATACTTTTAAGGCCAAAAAGCTAGGGCAGTTGTGGAACTTTTTGTCCGAGACTAGAAGCCAAAGAGGAAATCCTGGTAACTATGAACATTTATTGTGTTTTAAATGTACTGGGAAAGTCACAGAAAAATTAAGTGATTCTTAAAGTACCGCTATTTATGTACTTCCAAACTATGACATGCTGATTTTATTGATAAAAATGCATTCTCCTGTCAGACTCAGCACAATGAAGCACTGTTAAGGAATTTTTATACAGTATCTATCTACAGAACTGCTGCATTAACACATTTTTCCATTACAGGAACTGAGGTAATTAGCATATCAAACATTCAATATCATACTCAAACACAATCTTCTGAAGCAGACCATGAAGTATTCTAAAAATCACATGACTACTAAACATTCAGTACTTTTGATTTGGTATTTCAATTTCTTCTGAGGCAGATCTTCCCAGTATTACATATTCACATTTTTGCCTATTTAACTTTTGCAGAAATTTGCTTATGTTAAACAGAAACAATCAGTATTCTTGGTCATTAACACAAACAGCCAAGGAAAATTCTAAATACAGACATCCACCCATGTTCAGTTTATCTTCTAATAGTCAGCTGGGGCCAGGAGAGGGGGCAGAGGGAGCAAGGCATGTCCCAGCATTGTGGACTTTCACTTCCTAGAATGCATATTCATCTTAGATTGGATTGACCGTTGCTGTATCGAAAAAATAAACCCAAACCATCCTAGGAACATGGTTTAAAACTTCATTTTTATCTCTTTTCAAGTGACAGCCCTCAACATGAAGCCATGGACCCAGGATCCTGGCTGCCTGGTCTCTTTAGGGCCCTGTGGTTCAAATTCATGGCTGTACAGCTGCTAAGAATCAAAAGGTAGAAGATTCAAGCATGTTTATACTCAGGAAAAGCCACAATCTAGGAACATTCCTAGGATAAACACACAGTATTCCTTCAGGGTGAGAGAAAACCCAAACCTAAGTTCTCCCATTGACTGATAAGTGCACAAACAAAGATGGCTGTCAATACTCATAACTTTTCAGGCTCTGGAATAGAATCCAAGCAGCTCTTCACCCTCATTTTTGACTGTAGAGCCCAGAAGTACCAGCCTATAATACCAGATGGTGCTTATCCACTCATCATTTCAGAGTTCCGCTACCAATCCGCAAAACACTGCTTCACTAACTGCCAGCAAGTCTCACACATGAAGCAGATGAGTCTGACGCAGCTCAAAGCAGTTTTTCCTGTAAGAATTTGTATAATGCAGGAAGAAATGCAGAGGACGCAAGAAATGGACATAACTAAATATTTGGGAGAGGATATAAGGAAAGGAGTAGGATAACCAACTGGAGGGGATGCTGCTTTTATGGGCAGAACACCATTCCAGATCTCTGCTGCTTCATCCCTGTGACACACAACTATTACTCTGGTTTTCTACTATTCACCCTGGATTGACTTGATTGTCTTGACTCATCTGAATAAAATTATAACAAAGATAAAAGCCTATCCAGCCAGAAAGAAGCACAAATATGTTCATACATGAAGATTTACCATATGATCATTTACACAGATGAAGCAGCTGAGGTTTTTCAACTGTAATCCAACCTGAAAAGTCAGCAACTCCTCCAACTGGTGATCCTGATGACCCTGTCTCTCCATCTTCCACACCATACATATTCAGAGTTTTACTACACAGTGAGAGCATTTCTTAGATCCTCTGTGTGCTCCATCCATTATAGCAATTCTATGGAAGATGCACTGCTATCCATTGCATCACTAACCATCACCTGCTTCCGGAACGCACCCTTCAATGGATTAAGGGGTATTGAACTTCTTTTTGGAAGACATATTTCTGATCCTCTGTGGATGACTTAAAGGTAACTTAAGGAAAATGACAAGGAAACTAGCTATAAAGTGGATTTAGGCACCTATTTTGTTCAGTCATCACTGTCTATAGAAGCAGCCAGTAAGCAAACAACTGTGCTCATATATTATAAATAGATCACAGTAACTAAACAACTGATCCATTATTAATAGACTCTACTACATGCTTCCTGCCTTACATCTGAAACAACCAGACCTAGTATCAGAAAAATTCCCATTTCTGTGTTACAAACAAAAATTAACATATAATTTGCTAAGAGATGTTTTCACTGTTAAAGATGACAGACTCTTCCACTTCAGGCAGACTCCCACAAAGAAGGAGCCATCAAATAGCTATAAGAGCGGCTAACTCATTCTAATACAAGACTAGATACAATGTATACCATCCATTTTGATCTGGGAAACCAAAATACATTTCCCAAATTACTTTAAGGCTCTACTCTTAATTACTTTATATAGCAGTCTAAAATGACAGTTGGCTAGGGAAGGAAGAACACACAGAACTCAGTAACATAGAGATGCTAAACACAGGATGACCTTACTCATATCTCAGGCTAAGTCTCTGCGTGCACATGTGCACTTGTACACATGTGAAGGAGGAGGAAAATCATGAAGTACACTTCTGAAAGAGACAAGAATGTGATAGAGTTAAGCTATCTTCTATAAACTCACGTAAAAGTCAGAGACTAAACTGACTCATCTTTTTCAGATGCAATCATTAATTTTCTGTTACAAGATCAATCAATCATTAAGACAAAGGTTTGTTGTCTGGCAGGCCACACAGCACAAGGCTAGTGGTCCATGGATAAACTGTAGGAGTTACAGGACATAGGAACACTGGAAATGTTTGAACAAAATTTCAGTAAGATGTAGTTTGCATTACTTTCAGGACACAAAATTCCTGTATTGGACACAGTGCAAAAATTAAAGTTCATGATTTAAACCTGGATGGAAAATGTAGAATCAAGAAACAGAAGGAAAAACATTCATGCTGTACCACAGACGCTCAGGTTTATCAAACTTTGTACCTTGAGTCGAGCTTCTACTGAAGCCTTCTTACGAGCTTCCCTCCTGCGATACTGCTCCACTTTATCCAGCTGATCAGGACGCTGAAGCATTCCCGCTACTCTCTGCACAGCCGTTGCAACTGCTTCCCTGTCCGTTTCCTCCATTGTTGGTTAGGAACTCAAAATGCCTTCATAATTTAACAGTACTGAAAAGAAATGTAACAGTTTTAGAGACTACTTTTTCATTTGATGGATTTGTGTCATTTCAGAGTTATTAACCGGAGAACTAAATTTGACAATTAAAACAGTACAACTTGACAGATGCATCATTAGATTGCGTTATCAAGAGTAGTACACAGAATTCTAGAAGAATCACGTTTAAAGGCACTTAACTCTGCTTCATTAGTTTACCTGAAATATTATCTGGTTACTGCTTTTGCCTTTACCTTGCTCTCTGCAATCTTCTGTAAAAAGTAGTAACAAAAGAACAGCAAATCTTCATTAAAAAACAGAATCTATCTAATCCTAGAGTAGGTTTGCCTGTTGAAAGGGGAACGAGACAAGCATAAAGGAGTTCTGTAGCAGGTCTAAGCAAAAATCTCAACTATTCCTGTACTAGAATCTGGTAGAGCTGAGAGAACCATAGTCCCCCTCAACAATAGGTCAAGTTTGCTACCAAAAGTGGAGAGAAACATAGCTGTGGAAGCTGTAAATCCAGAGACTTCATGACAAAGCACTTCTATTTAGACTTCTGACAGATGAGTTATTAGTGTGGTGGTTTTGATTGATTGTTTGGTTTTGTTGTTGTTGTTGTTGTTTGTTTGGGGTTTTTTTTGTGTGGTTTTTTTGTTTGTTTGTTTTGGTTGGGGTTTTTTTTTGTTATTGTTGGGTTGTGTTTGGGTTTTTTTGTTGTTGTTGTTAGTTTTTTTATTTGTTGTATTTCCTACTCTTGTTTTCAGTTCTCACAGTATCAGTCCATTAGAGGCATAGGAATGATAGGAATGCAGAGAAAAATTAATCAAGGATTTCACCCAGGTCTCCGGCAGAATTTTTATTGATGTCAAGACACACATGCAAAATAGTATACAGAAAAGGTAAAATTTGCTGACCATCAAACCAGACCTGTTCTCTCAAGCTTCATTTGAGCAGGGGGGATCCCAGTCAAAAACGATGCAAAAACATGGTGTCCACAGAACTCCAAGAAACACATCTGGAGTTCATCACTCTTCCCAAATTCTTTCCATCATTTATGTCTTTAGTCATGTGATCAAACAGAGTATTTTAGGTTCTGCTGCCACAACTACAGATTATACTCTCTTATATCCATATTATTCCTTGAATGTAGCAACCTACTTTCAAAGCAGCCTGCGTTCATATAGCCACCACATCACTTCATCTGAACAGAATAGTGAAGAAGTGTGCAAAATGCACAGAACTGGAAGAGCAAAAGCGAGAATACTTATGGGTTGAGAGAAAGTTTGATAGGTGAAGGAAAATGGAAACACACCCCATCACCTAACCAAAAAAAACCAAACCAAAATCCAACAAACAAGTGAAACAAAGGAAATTACTTGCCACCTCCCTTAGGCAAACTAATGATCCAGCTAGTCTCTGAACAACAGCCACTCTGAAATACAAAAATCCCTCTTTTCCTTCCTCTACCCCACCTTTTATTACTGAGCAAGACATTATATGGTAGGGAATTTCCTTTTGGCCAGTTTGGTTCAGTTGTCCCAGCTGTGTTCTCTCTCAGACTCTTGTCCATCCCCAGCCTACTCAAGGGGAGCAGAAGACAGAATAAGAAAAAGAGAAAGCCTTGCCCCTGCATGAGCACTCTTCTGCAACAGCCAAAACACTGGTGCGTTATCAGCACCATTCTGGCCTCAAATCCAAAACACAGCACCCTGTGGGCTGCTATGAAGAAAGTTAACTCTATCCTGGATGGACTCAGTACAGCATTAGTAGAATTCATTATTTTAGAGCTTACCAGGGTTCAAAAAGATTCCAGGCAAGATTTGCCCTAGAGTTACTCTGAAAGACCCTAAGTCTGTGTCTCAAATTGCTTCATCTATTATCTCAAGTTATGTATTTCTAGTACCTTAAAAAATTACATGCATTCCAGAATTATTTCTACAGTTAAACTCGCGTCTCACTTTATCTCCTCAGCTGTGGAACCGTATCCATCCCTTCCCTACTAATGGCCTGTTTAGCTCAAATAGTGTTTGATTTCCTACTCTACATCTCAAGGTGCAGGATCTATTCCTACCACTCACATTTTTGAATGAATACTCTGGTTTTGCTTAGTGCAACCCATTTCCAAGCTATAAGGACTGTATCTACAGTTTAGAAGTTATTTTAAAATTACAACTTACTACAGAAATGGTATCTGCAGTTGACAGCTTTATGCTGAATTACTGCCTTTATTAACAATTCCAAATACATCAACAGAATCACAGTATCGTTAACCCACACAGGCACCATCCAGGCACATTAAACAGAGGTCATGAACAAATTTAGCATCCAGAAAACCACAATGTCGTAACTGATTACGTGCTCAGTTGCTGAGGTAGGCGGGCTGTTGCACAACTTCAACCATTCAAAAGGAAAAGCAAACTTGAAGAAACCACACCAACATTACACAGGGGCTATGAGACAAAACCACAAACATCTTCCGAGCAAGGAAGAAATTAACAGAAAAAGTCCCGAGTAGTTTTGCGGAGGCTTCAGCTGCAAACAACCCCCCCACACACCCCCCATCCTCGGGACTCGCGCCCCAGCCGGAAGGCGAGGAGCGAGCCCACGAGGGAGACGCCCTCCCAGAGAGGGGCCCCCACCCCCTCCAGAAAGGAGCTTCTGGGCTGGTGCTCAGCGACACCCAGCTTTGGGGCACAACCTCTCAAAACAAAGCTCGGAGGAAGCTGCCGCAGCCCCCGCCCGGCAGTCCGGCTCCTACCGGCCGCGCTTCCTGACAGGGGTGGCTCAACTCGAATTATCTGCACCGACGCAGGTGCCCGTCCCTGCCGGGCAAAGGCCGGAGCCCTGCCCCGGGCACGCAAAGGAATCTGCAGCCCGGCCACGCCGAGCTCCTTCGGCCTCAGCATAGCCCCTCGGCCAGCGGCGGAGTGTTCAACACCTCCTTCGGCCTCACCATTACGAGGGTCTCCCCGAATCGGCCCGGCCCGGCCCAGGCCAGTACGTCCCGCCCCCCCCGCTTCCCGTTGCCAGACTCGGGTCGCTACAGACAGCGACAGCCCAGCAGGCATCGTCACGACGGCAGAAGGCGGCACGCCCCAGCCGCAGCACTAGCCCAGGGCCAGCGGCGGGCGCAGAAGGTGCCGCAGCTACCACTTACCAGCTGCTGCCCACCCCGCGGGAAGGTACTGACAGACCCGGTACGCATGCGCCCGCCGCCCTCCGTGGCGAACGGTCGGAGGCGCAGGCGTAGAACGATCTCCCCGGCGGCGTTTCCCGGTGCGCATGCGGGCTGGGCTCCCTCACCTGCGCACGGGAGCCGGCTGCGCTTGCGCCGCGTCGGGATGCGGAGCGCGCTTGCGGCCATAAAAGCCCGTGGAAGAGCAGTTCAGGCCACTGTAGCGGCTGCGGGGTACTGCTGCTTGCTCTCCCTGAGGCGCTTCGTCCTGGTGGCCAGGCTGCTGCGAGCGCGGCGCTGTGTGTGGCGGCAGAGGTGGGAGCAGAACGGCGAGAGCCGAACGGCGAGAGCCACGTCCGCTGGGAGCGGGCTCAGGGTTGCCCGTGGTGCTTCCTCCATAGAGTAACAGAATAGTTTGGCTTGGAAGGGACCTTAAAGATCATATAGTTCCAACCCCATTGCTATGGGCAGGGACACCTCCCCCTGGACCAGGTTGTTTGAGCCTCATCCAGCCTGGACTTGAACACTTTCAGGGACGGAGCATCCACAGCTTCTCTGTGCAACACGTTCCTGTGCCTCACCACCCTCATAGTGAAGAGCTTCCTTACGTCTAATCTAAATCTACCTTCTTTCAGTTTAGAGCTGTTACCCCTCATCCTATCACTACAAGCCTTTGCAAGAAGTCTCTCTCCGCCTTTCCTGTAGGCTCCCACAGGTACTGGAAGGCTGCTTGCTATAAGGTCTCTCTGGAGACTTCTCTAGGCTGAACAGCCCCAACCCTCTCAGCCTGTCTTCATAGGAGCAAAGGGATTCTGATAAGAGCTGAAGCCTCTTCTGTCATCCACTTCAGGGGGGATTACAACCATTTAACATCTTTCAGAGGAATCTGTCTACATTCAGCCACCAAGTTCCAGGGAAGGTTGTGCACATGTTATGCACAGGAGCCTAATAGTTCGTTTGCAATGTCTTTAATGCTTTCATTGTTGGGGGGGAAAGAACATTTTATCTGAGCAACAGAGGTGTCTCTCTCTCTCTCTCTCTTTTTTTTTTTTTTTTTTTTTTTTTTTTTTTAATATTGCCTGAAAACTGACAAATGAAACAGTCACTGAAAAGGCTTCTTCAGAAGCCACAGAGATATTTCACTTTTCTTCAAGGTTAAAAGAACTGTCTGCAGTGCCACTTTCATGTCCTATTTTTCACCATCTCTTCTCTGCCCGCTTCTGGGTGTCCTCCCTGCTTCCCTTCTTCAGATCTAGGTCCCCTTTGAACGGCCTTTCTGTTCTAGCAGTGGGGAGAGGAAAGACATACTCCTCTCTTCTCATCTTTCATCACCAGCAGCACCTCTCTGCCATCAAATTGCCAGTATGGAGCTGCCCTGTGAGTTGGGGTGAAGAGCTGCTGTGGGTGGCACATCCTGTACCTAGGGTAGGTGGGAGAGAGAGACAACCGGAGTACCAGCACTTCCTTGAGCTGCTTCACACACCTACCTCCAGCACAAGACATGTCTCTGAGAATGTGTTCTGACACCTTGGCAAAAACAAAGCAGCAGGGGCTGGGTGTTGCTAGGAAGGAAAATTCTGAAACTTTGTCTGAAAGGTTGAAAAATGCAATCACTGCTAGTGAGATGGTATTGCTTTTGTAGGAAGTTCAGCTGACGTCACCTATTACTATGCAGGTCCTCCCTTTGTGTGGTATTTTTTCAATCCTCTCGGTGTCAAGGGCATTGCCAGTACTTTTGGGGCCTGATTTGAGGTCACTGAGAACTGTTGTAAAAATAAAATACAGAAGTCCTTTGAGGGATTAAACCTGTAGGTCTGAATGGTAATCTACTGCAGTGAACACTTGTTCCTTGGTTCCTAGAAAAGGGAAGTGTGCAAAGTAAGTGTACTGTGGGTGGGTAAGCTGCCAGCCATGCAGTGCTGTTCCGATCGGTGTGGAAGTACCTTTGCCTGGCAGAGGAAAGGGGAAAGTCCTCATTCAGCCCCTTGTCTCAGCACCCAGGTTGCTGCTGTGTCGAGAAGGGCTGTGTTGAGGAGAACAGTGTGGCCACAGGGATGCAGCTCACTACAGCCTCCCTTGGCTCTGTGCATCAGAAATGCTGAGGCTCAGGGAAGCGGCTTCCTTAGGATTTAATTTATACGTAAGGGGAAACTATAGTGCATTTTAAAAGATGAGTCATTATGAAATTAGCACAGGGTTGGTGGATACACTGGAAAATGGGGACAGACGAGGTGCCTCCTGGGGACTGGGTTGTTAGCTTGGTTTGTGTAGGGGTTGCCATAGCAGCTGCCAGCAACTCCAACTGCCCAGGCAGACCGCAGGCTTAAAAACACACTTGAGATTAAGCAAGTGCCTCTGCCGACCCTCCGTGCCCAGCACTTTGCTAGACCTGCAGCTGTCGTGTGAGAAGGCACTTACCCTGTCCTTCGAGGCGTGAGTGTTCCCACCTGCAGCAGTCTAATCAGAGAGAAATTGCAGTTATGCATTAGAAATAAAGTATTGGTAATGGGCAATTTCAGATGAGCTTTTATAATTTTGTAAACTGTTTAGATCTTCTAATTTTAAATTAGCAAACAAAAGTAGAATTTTTTTTTTTTTTCTTTTCCTTGCTAATCCTTGCTAATCTGTTCTAACAAAAAATACTGAAGGTGTGGTTAGTTATTACATTGTCTGGTCATTTTCTGTATTGTTGATTTAGTTTGATTTTTGTGTGGTGGTGAAGATGGAGGAGACTGTGGGAGGTGAGACTGAGCTAGGGGGAAGAGCAGAGCCTTTTTCCTCTCCTGGCCACACCGCCCAACCAGCATCAGAACATCTGAGAGCACCGCAGCTTTCTTCCAAACCCATCACTGATCTCTCTCCACCTCTCATTGCTATAAGAAAAGGTAAAGGAGAATATAAGAAGTACTTTGTGATTTCTTTGAATGGAAAAAAAAAAATCCAGAAACAAAATGAGAAACCATTTATTAAATAGAGTGTTTAAGTTTATAACGTACTTCCATATACTGTGTTGGTATGTGCTCTTCTGAATGTGCCAGTGAGGGGACTGCAATGTGCAGTTTTCACCTTTATAAATAAACATGTACATAGAAACAAACCAAATTCATATATGTTTACATATATATCTGTGTTTACAGGGTCATGCACCATGCAATTCTGATCCCTTAGCAGATTTCCTAGAGTTAAATCACAGTAACATGACTAGAACCATTTTTCTTGAATTACAATGAGTAGTATTCTATAGTATTATATAGTATATAGTATGGCATACAGTATGGCATCTAATTTCTGGAATAAATTGTGATAATAGATTGAATAATTAGTTAAAAGATTATTGAATGTGACCTTGCAATGACATCAGCCAGCGGCTCCCTTCATGGTTGTGGGTGGATCCCATCAGGGCCCATGGATTTATATATCCCCACGTTGCTTCACTACTCTCTTGCCTGATTCTCTTCCACAAGGCCAGGAAATACTGAAGCAATGTGGGCATACATAAGCCCGTGGGCCCTGATGGGATGCACCCACAAGCACAAGCAGAACTGGCAGACGTCATTGTGAGACCATCTTCAGTAATCTTTGAATGTTCATGGCAACTGGGAGAGGTGCCTGAGGCCTGGAGGAAAGATAATGTCACTCCTGTCTCCAAGAAGGAGGACACAGGGAACTATGGGCTAGTCAGACTCACCTCATTGCCTGTGAAGGTGATGGATCAGCTAATCCTGGGTACCATTTCCAGGCACATGAAAGACAAGAAGGTGACTGAGAGTAGTCAGCATGCATTCACCAAGGAAAGAAATACTTGACCAACTTCATTGCCTTTTGCTGTGCAATGATTGGCTTGGTAGGTGGGGAGAGTGCGGTGGCTATGGTCTACGTTTTCTTCAGTAAGGCTTTTGATATTCTTGTTGAGAATATTTTATTGTGCCCCTCGAGGCAAATTAAGCATTTGTGCTGAAATATAAAAAATAATTAAAAATGCATTGGATGGTCCTACTGCCATAACTGGTTCTGTAAGAAGTCTTGAAAGATACTTCATGAGACAATTCTATATTGTCTCTCTTGTACTAACACCAGTCCTGTGAGCATCAGCATGGAGCTCCTCAGCTCAGCCTTGGGTCCATCCCACAGCTTTGCTGCCAAAAGGTAGACCCTGAGCTTCACATTCCAGGATTCCTGCATGGCTACAAGACAATACTGTGGTTGTTTCCTATCTCATCACTAAGGGAAACTACACTCCCTTACAGGGAGTTGTTATGTCTCTGGCATTCCTGCTAACAGCCAGCTTAACCCGTTCTGCAGCTCACTCTCCATGCCAGGTCATTCTTGGGTCACAAATTACCACTGCTGAGCAGTTACAATTTGAATTTCCCCTTCAGTCCTGTAAAATCTTAATAGAGAAGCTAATGAAGTGAGGGCTGGATAAACAGATGGTGAAATAGATTGAAAACTGAACAGACAAGCCCAGAGGGTAGTGACTAGTGGCACAAAGTCCAGTTGGAGGCCAGTAGGTAGTGGTGTACTCCAAGGGTCAATAGTGGGTCCAGTCCTGTTCAACATCTTCTTTAATGATCTGGATGATGGGTCAGGGTGTACCCTTGGTAAGGTTGCTGATGAGACAAAACTGAGAAATGTGGCCAATACATCAGGGGGTTGTGCTGCCTTCCAGAGAGACCTGGAGAGTTGTGCTGATGGGAACTTCACTCAGTTCAACAAAGTGTAGTGAAAAATCCTGCACCTGGAGAGGAACAAGCCCATACACCTGTACATACTGAGGACTGACCAGCTGGAAAGCAGATTGACAGCAAAGAGCCTTGGGGCCTGGTGAACGCCAAGTTGAACATGAGCTGGCAATGAGCTCCTGTGGTAAAGGCAGCTAACAATACTGTTGGATAGATGAGGAGTGGTGCCCAGATCAAGGGAGGTGATTCAACCTCTCCACTCAGCACTAGTGAGGCCTTGGGTGGAGTACTGTGTCCAGTTATAGGGCTCCCCAATACAAGGGAGACATAGACATAGTGGAGAGAGTCCAGTGAAGGGTCACAAACACGATGAATGCACTGGACCATCTCTCCTGTGAGGAAAGGCTGTGCAAGCTGGGAGTGTTCAGGCTGGAGAAGAGGCGGTCTGGGGGGCAGGGGTTCTCATCAGTGTTTATAGATACCTGAAGGGAGGGTGCAAAGAAGAGGGAGACAGGATCTTTTTTGTGGTGTCCAGTGAAAAGACCAGAGGCAACAGGCACAAACCCAAACACAGAAGGTTCTGTCTGAACATCAGGAAACACTTTTTCACTGTAGTGGTGACCAAGCACTGGCATGGGTAGCCCAGAGCAGTTGTGGAGTCTCCATCATTGGAAATATTCAAAAGCTGCCTGGACATGGTCCTAGGAAACTTTTTCTTGGTGGCCCTGCTTGAGCGGGGTGGGGGGGGTGAACCAGATGACCTCAGGAGGTCCCTTCCAATATCAACCATTTAATGATTCTGTGAATAATACATTATAATCAGGGGTAAAGAGACACAATGTGTAAGAAGATTTATAAGGAAATCCATGCTATTAGAATATTAATTTTAGTCACAATCTCATAATTTATTTAGCACAGGTTAAACAGTAGCTCCTGAAAGTTTAGTGAGCCGCTCATTAGCACTACTGCATGCTCCACTGAGGATCCTATTTGCTGCCAAGGATGGGACCTAAATACCATCTTCTGAGAAATAAAATTCTTGCTTTTTCTTGAACTAAAAGCAAGCTGTAGCAATTACAAATAATGTTACTCTGTGCTTTCAAATAATTGTCTTTTTGAAGCTCACTTAACCAGTATTTCTGTCAAGGAGAGATAAAGCAGTACTTAGGAGTGCTTTGTAATTACAGTGTTTAAGAGAAATGATGTCTGGCTGGAGATAAGTTATTGTACTTAGTATCAGGAAAACATAAATAGTCTTATTTGTTATTTAAATGACTTAAAAAGATTCAGATCCTAATTTCTAGGAAAAACAAAGGCCTGCAATTCTTTTTTTAGTAATTAACTTAAAGGGCTTCAAAAACACGGAGGCTTAAACAATCAACAGAAGATAGTTACTCACTCTAATGATATATGTCCTGGCTTTATTCCTAATTTTAGCAATCTTTGTTCTTCAGATATTCTGTGTGCTCAAGTTGTCTTGCAAGTCTCTGCAAGTAGCAAGCTGGTCAGAAATGCATGAGACTGACAATCGGTATTTAGATGAAGAATTAACAGAAGAGGAATAACTGAGTGAGAATAGCAAGTGTGAAAAATGACAATATTTCAGAGCCTATATTTTTAACAGAAGTGATTTCTTCAAGCCAGTACCTTAAATTGCTTTTTCTGACCGCTACTGCTATCAGTAGGGATTGTTTGCAATTGAGCTTGAGATAAAAGCCATTTTAATACATCTTTTTCTCCTAAGGGAGTATAAGGATTTCTGCTGAGGCACACATTTTTTTTCTTCTCAAATGTTCCTTGCATGTCTCATTTTCCCCAGCCTGAGAAGAGGTTAACCAACAGACACTGACACAACACTGAAGGTCTTGTAAATGCATTTGTTGTGCATATACCTGAATAATTAGAGCTTATCACTTTGTTTAACTAGACACAGAAAGTAAGCATCGTAGACGTGGAGGCGACCTGAAGGCAAGGAACACTGAGCTAGTACCTGCTGTCACGGGATCACCTTTGACTGCTGTTCTTCCAGTAAGTGTTTTCATGCTAAAATAGGTGGTGACTTAGCTGCCTTTTGTGTGTTAAATTTTCATATGTACAGATAATTATTGAAGTCTTCATTGACAAAAGCTTGGAGGGTGTTGAATTCCCTCAGTCTCTGTTAATTACAAGGAAAAAGAACAGCGATCCACTCACAAGGGTGTATAGAGTGTTAGGCAACTTACATTCTATGTACACAGTGTGTGTTGCTGGGATTTTGTTGTGTGGTTTTTTGTGGTGTTTTTCTCTTTTTCTTTTCTGTTCATCCACTGGTTAATTCCCTTTCTTTGCCAAGATGAAAATTAATATTGGTTAAAAATAGTCGAATAATGTCATGTTGCATCAGGGAGGACGTATGCGAAGCAAGAGATCCAGCTGTTGTCATGGAAGCCAGAGATGATAAAAGACTGGTGGTCATGAGTTGGAACCTACACGGGGGAAGAAGGAATGGTGAATCAGAAAAGATGGAGCTTTTAGAGACATCAGAATGGTACTGATGACCAACAGCTACAGATATCCAGGCATTCTTCGTGGTCTCAAAGATTTGCAGTTAGGGACAGAAGTGATGTAAAACATTCATTTAGACTCTGGAGCAAGACAAAATAGTAGGAGGCAAAGGTGGACCAATGTCTAGCTTTTTAATTTTGTTCTGGTTTGGTTTTAATCCAAGTGTAAATCAGGATCGATCAATTACAACTCCTAGTTTAGAGTACTAGGAAGATGATGCAGTTTGTCTGTGTTTCTCTCCAATAAAAATTATGAGATACAGAGACACTCTAGACATCCCCACACTCTTGATATTCATGTCAGTGGGAGCTGTGTGTAGAGGAAATGCTCAGTGTGGTGACTTTTTTACCCAAAACTTTAGTTTTCTGTATAGCTTCTGAAGATTATATGTTGACTTAAAATGTTATTCACCATATCTATTTTCATCATGTTCACACTTATGAAAAATTTTAAAAATCCTTTGTCTACATAAATGTGCTTCATCATTCTGCTGCTACCTATATATGACCTGCATATTAAACTTCAGTTGTATATTTGTTCCAGTGGTGACTGATTTTATAGTGCATTTGTTTTATTTTCTTTGAGGTAATAACTTGATACTATATATTTAAATGCTGGCAGTATAGAGATAGATCTGGTCCAGATTTGGAGTATGGACATATAGAAGTTTGGAAACTGGATTCACAAAGTTGAGATTTGAATTAGAGCCTGTATTGTGCTAAATTTGTGTTGTGACCTTAGCATGGACCCACATCTCATTCTGAAGTTCTGATCTGAAGTTTCCTGTCTGAAGTTTGTATTGTAATAGCTTTATACTGAGAAATAATTTTGGCTTAACAAGTTAATTATTACTGGTCTTTTCCCTCTGCATTCTTTAGATATATTTTTTATGCTCCTGCTTGGAGTAGTTTAGGAAGCCAGCTTAAAGATCAACAATATAAAATACAGTCCTTAAGTGATGAAAAAGTATATAACAAACTTTTATTTTCTAGACAACTGGTAAGAAAAACATAGTACTTTCCAATGAAACTAGGAAAGAACTAGCCAAGCAAGCCAAAGTCACTAAGGAGGAGAGAAGAGCTCAGATAGATGAAAGACACAAGTATTTGATATCAAGATTAGCAGATGGGATAGGCTTAAGTGAGCAGCAAGTGGAGGAGGCCATTATTTCTGATGAGAAGGTAAATATTAATTTATTATTATTAAATGCATTTCCAAAATTTCCAGTCTTTCAAAACTACTTCACAATTAACTACATTTGTAAATTATTATTTTTTTTTTAGTTTCAACTTATAGAAGAATTCTTTGCCCCTAGTGGACTTAAAAAGTTGCTCTTCTTTTACCAAGATGTATTGCAGGTATGTTTCTGTTATTACTTCTGCAAATATGAAGCTCCATTAAAAAAAAATACATGAGTGTTGTAAAATTCAGAAAACCTTAACAAGGATTTATTTGCTATGCATTCCAATATGGAAATAATCTCATTCTTTAGATATTGCCATCTTGGCCTATAGGAAAGCATGAGAATGCCCTATGGCATGACTTGATACTGCTTTACAAAAGAAAACTTAAAAATGGCCAAGTAAAGTAAAAATCTAGACTTCAAAAGTGATAAAGATAATTAAGGCAAAGTGTTCACGGTATTCAGAGTTTAAAAATACTAAATTAGCTAATATAGGTAGTACAGGAATGGAGGAACTGTCTGTACAAGAACCATTTTGTCGTCTTCTGGTTTTAAACTCAATTCCATTATGGACAAAGCACTGTTTCACGAGAGTGAAAAATGATGTACTTTCCTTCTAAATTAAGGTGGCTTCATGTTCAGGCCTGTCCCATTCTGTGGAAAATAATCTTAAACTTGGAAAACTGTAACTAGAAATAAGGTAGTGGTGGTCCCCAAGTTGTATTTCTCTCCCTTCAATTTTAAGAATGAGAAGCCTCTTCATAAAAAGCTAAATAATTAGTTCAGCTTCCAGTGAGCGTGTGATATCAGTAGGTGCCAGGTGACCTTGAAATTGCCTAATGTGACTGTCGTGGGCTTTGCAGAATTCCTTGCTCAGTCCTTTAAGGTTATGCTGTTGAGGAGCCATGTTAGGGCTGTGATGGTATTTTAGCTTTGCTGAGGAGAAATAACAAGTAACAATGTTTGTTAGTCCGTTAAGTGCAAGAATGAATTACAGTTTCATTATTATAACCTAAATAAATTAAAAGAACTTTGGAGTGTTAGTGGAATTGCTTAGAGACTTTGTAAAGCACAGAATCAGCTCAGCTGTCAAAACTGTTTAACCAGTTTTTCCTTTGTCTGGGTCTGTGTGCATGCACTTTTCTGAGATGAATGTGTTACTCTCTCACTTAAATCAAGATGAAACTAAAACTCTTGAAATTGTTTTCCTTAACTGACAAGCCAGAAATAAATGCCCAGATTGGTTTAAATGAAGTGTTAAATTTCTGCATTTAGTTTTGTTTTATTTTGGTCTTGTTAATCATTATGAATTTATGAACATTTTGTTGCAAAAGCAGCATAGCATAAAAATAACTGTCTCTGATGGAAAGTATGAATGCCATCTCTAGCATCTTCTACCCCATTTGGATGAGTAAAGAGGTCTCATTAAATTTATTAGTGTGTCAACAGTTTAAATTCAAACATATTGGAGATTAGGAGATTACTCAGGAGAAATGTCACACGTTTGCTCTTTCATATCCAGTTTTGGCCATTCTTGGAGACAAAATACTGGCCAGGGCAGACTGTTGGTCTCCACCAAGATGCCATGTTGTCACCAAGATTTTTCAAAGATCCTTTCTTCAGTGCTGTTAATCTCTCTTTCTCATCAGCTTGGGTGCATGATGTTCAATTGAGACTCTGCATAGGGGTTAGAAGGTGCTGATTTGGGGAGTAAGTGGGGAGCCACCACTGTGTCATACATCACACATTTAGTACAGCAGGAGCTGAACACTTAACGTTTTAAGAAGAGGCTTCTCTTCAACTTCAATGAGAAATGTACCTGCAGGCTTCTTCCACATTATTTTCTGTTACATTCATCCAAGTTTAACAGATTGTTTTCCAAAGTGCGTGACAGAAAAAGCAGGTCTTTATGAGGCTTAAACTTTTTTGTTACTTCAAAGAGAAGAGGTTGTAGATACATCTCAGTGGAGAGGCACCAGTGCCAGCAAGGCTTCTCAGAGTGAGTTTTTCAGAGTGATGTATGTTTAAAGACATGGCCAGAAAATGAAATCTCTTTGTGTTGTTGGCAGGATCTAGCTGACAGTGTTGCTTGTGAGTCCTGCTCACAATTACTTTATTACAATTATGACTTTGGAGACCTGGCACATGACTCTTTCTGTGAGACATCCAGTTTGTTTCCATGGAGGAAGTTACTTTAAGAAACACTTCAGATTTAATTTAATTATATTTTCTGATATTTTTTCCCCCTTCTTAGATTACTTTTTTTTTTTTCCTGAAAGAACAGGGCTATAAAACTGTTTACTGGGGATTGTGAAATTCATACTAAGAGTGTTCTCCAGATAAAGTCAACCTCACAATTTCTGTCTGGGAATTACTAACTGATTCAGAATAGTTTAGTTATAAATCACATATTCAAATAGGATGAGGTATTTGTATTATAATAATTTTTATTTTATTAACCTCTTGTTTATAATTTAATTGCTAGCAAAAGTCAAAAGCATCATTGAGGTCAGATGGGTCAACGAACAGTTTTCTTCAGAAGAAGTTATTTATTACCATGGGTTCTACTGAGGTATGGTTGAAAAATTCATTAGATTACATTTGAAAAGTAAGATATTGAAAAAACGTAATGTAATGTCTAAGCATTATTCAGCAATGTATTCAGAGTAGTCATTAAGATTTCTGATTCATTTTCTTTCCATTTCTTTTGGGAGGAATTGGGTGTACTGTATACAATTTTCTTTGAATAAGGCATGGTGATGTCTTTTTCATTTTGGCTCAGTGAGCTTATATTAACATTGTTATGTTAGAAAATGCGTAGCTGAAGAATTCTTCCTTGCTTTCAGAGCAGAAGTGATGTTCATTCCGCTGCCAACTGAGCCAACTGGAATGGCTTTTCAAATTTGTTATAGTTGAATTACTGTTGATTTTACAGATTAAAAATAAACATTGCTGCAGTACTGAATTGAAATTTTTACATTACTTCAGTCCATCAAAAAGATGAAAATACACGTTAAAAAGTATTTGGATTAGTATCCATTTAAGTTCTAAAAAATGAAATAAATGCCATTCTAAGATGATCCATTCTGGTCTAAGTGTCTATAAAAACTACTTTACATGTTTGAAAGCTGAGGATAGCTTTAGTTTTTTTCAGTGAATTTCTGTTGGCAGATTCAGAAAGGGATTAGACGATCTTATGGATAGGTCCATAAGTAGATACTAAAATGACTAGACAGGAATATGTCATCTAACAGGTCTCATACAACAGTTGCAGGTGATCAGGGAATACAAGAAAAATGGAGCCCAGGAAGCAGCCTTGCTCACAAGCTCTCCTTGAACCACACTTTCTTAGTAGAGCTGTGAGACTGGACTGGTCTGCCCAAAAGGACATTTTTGATGTTCTTATGTCAGATGGAGAAAAAAACAGTATTTAATTTGAGCAGGACATATTTTCAAATATCCTACAAACAATTAACTACTTTTTGGACTATTTAATATTTTTGTAATTTCTTTTTAACACATTTTTTAGTTAAGTAAATTACTCTTACTGTACACATGTATCCTTTTTAACCGTATATGTTTTTTCCTTTTTACAGGACTTTACAGGAACTTGTGCATTTTTTCTAAGGACTTCAGATAAAGTTATAAATGCATCAAATGTTTCCCAGGTCAGACCAATGTCATGCAGTGTTTACAGTATACTCAATATTTTCTTAGACTTTTATTCATGCAACAGGCATCAGAAAAACAAGAAGGGAGTGCTTTCATGAAAATGCCTAGTTCTGTGTTTGACAGAAATGGTTTTTTTCATCTGAATAAGCATTTATGATAATGTTCTAATGCTATTAGCCAGTGCAGTATTTTTAAAAGCAAGATTTTAATTAATGAAAATTCACTATTAACCAGTCATTGAAATATAAGTTTTAATGGCAATAGGGAAGAAAGACCTAGACCAGGAGATTTACGTAATGAGCCTAAATTATGGAAATGCTGCATTTAAATAACTGTATCTTTTAAACTTTTTAAAGATCATCCTTGAAACTAACTAAAGTAAGATTTTCCTGCCCCTAATAACTTTAGTTGTGTATAAGAAAAGTACTGTAACAGTACTTTTCTGACTTCTAGAGACACTCACATTCTTGGCAAATATTTTCAATAGAAGAGCTAAGTGATACTAACATCTAAGAATAGACATTAAAAAATAATAGAAGACTGAAATCATATTCTTATGAGGAAAGGCTGAGACACCTGGGGCTCTTTAGTCTGGAGAAGAGAAGATTGAGAGGGGATTTGATAAATGTTTATAAATAGATGAGGGCTGAGTGTCAAGAGGAAAGGGACAGCCTCTTCTCACTCATGCCCTGTGATAGGACAAGGGGGAATGGATG
>JANIJG010019973.1:8602-19489 GCA_024611175.1 Megaceryle torquata | reverse complement strand
AAAACCAAGTCCAACTCTAACCTGGTTATTGGATGATGAAGTAAAATGTCCATCTCCTATCTAATATTAAAAACCTTTGAAAATCCATGAGGTTTAAGTCATAAAAGCCAGAATTTTTCAAAAAAACAAGTAGTATTATAAATGTAGTTCCTAGCTTTTGCATTTTTCTAAAGCAGCAGAGAATAGACAATACAGATCACCTCTGATCTCTCTCTTTGCTTGAGACTTTAATAGCTTGTTCTAGAGATGGACAGAAGTGGACTTTTTCAATCCTGAAAACATAAGAAACATTCCCAACCTTTTAGAGAATTCGGTGGATCTCTTTGGGTATGAATTGAGCTTTCAGTAAAGGGGAAAGATACAGATTTGAAACACAGGGCTTTTTTGTTTTGTTCCCCCCCCCCCAAAAAAAAATTAATTAATTGCTGTCATAAATCCTACAGTTTGGAACAGTCAGGCTAAAAATCCTATTCTCAATTACATCACTTCTGTGTGCTTAGTTTTTCCTCACATCGCAATTTCATAAGCTTTGCAGTTACCACATAGTTTTGTAAGGAAAAGGACAGATAGCCTGACAGCTGTAGAGGGCTTACACTGAAAGCATTTAAAGAATCCTTCTTTAATCTGATTTTAGTAGAAATTAAGCTTTACTCATTTTCTATTTGCACCAAAATTAACAGGGTTGAGCTCACAGATATCTAAAACATTTCCCAGGAGCCTGTACCATAATGTAATTTGTCAAGATTCCATCTGATCCCTCGATAAAGGAGATATGCAGCAAACCCTGGAGTATATTCAGTATCTGAAAAACAGGCCACATTGTGGGACGTGGTTAAGACTAAAACTCAGGTTTCCAGCTTCCCACAGACTCTTCCATAACTAAATTGTTTCCAGAAAGCCCCTTTTAACCCTAAAGTAATTTTAAAACAGTTTAAAAAAAAATTTTTCAGATATCCCATTCTGAGAATTCACTAACCCTTTAGAGTATATCACTACTAACATTTTTCACTGATGTATTTCTTTTGGTTTTTTTTCCCTTCCTTAAATAAGCATATAAGTTAAGGAAGCTCAAATAAGCACGCTAGGTTATTTCATTATCTAGCTTTAGTGACCTAGCCCAATTCATTTAGGGTGAAAACAGACTTTTACAACACTAAAGACCCTGCAACTCATTAAAAAACATTAGTTCATCAGTTAAGAACAAATGTTCTCTTATGCTTCCAACTAAGTGCACACGTGGAGATTAGAGAGCACTAATAAAGCATGACTAGCACCTTTGCAAATAAAGGACTTTGAAGGTAAACACACTGCTTGCCTGATGGTAAAAGGCAGACAGATGTGATGACATAGGTACAGCTTGTATTGAGAGCTTTTTTTTTTAAAAAAACCCCCTCAAAAACACACAAACCTGTGCTTAAACTGTATGCCCCTCCTTGATCATTAAGCACTGGGAAGGAATGTTTTGAGCTATTGTTGTAAATGAGGGTTTAAAAAAAATCTGATGCTGATATTTTTACTGATTTTGAAAACCCTTAAATGATTAAATCACTTGACTGCAGTCTACTACTAACCCTTAGTGGTAAAAAAGCCAAAATATTTTGATGCAGGTATCACTTCTTGCCTATAAGGGACCTTATGTCTGCGATCATTAAGGTGAAGGGAGCTTAACCTTGACCAGACAATAAAGCCTTAAGGCTGTGATTGAGTATTAAAAAAAAACCCCAACATTTTGTGCAGTCACTTCAGTTTGAAAATTTCTTAAAGCCTCAGAAAATAGTATTCATTTAAAAATAACATGGGAAGGAGTATTTGTTTCCATCTCTGCAAGTATAGCAATTCCACACAACATGAAGACTATGGGATATATTGGGTAGGCTGGGGAAGGATGACTGTCCAGGAGGATTTGGAGAGGCTCCACCTGTCCCTTTGCACAAGAAGTTTTGGGTAGAGGCTCAGATGTGCCAGAGAAGGAGGGATGAAAAGGACTTGTTGCGAGACAGGGCTTCTAGTCCCCTAGTAATGAAGCAACTGAACTGAACCATTTTTAAGATGAAAATTATACATCTGCAGCCTGAGGCTCACAGGAAGAGTTTAACACTTTTACAACTGACACAATTTGTTTAGGCAAACCAGTTTGCCTTGGCTTTAGTTCACCCGACTGAAAAATGGACGTTATCTAACTGTGGTTTTGTGAAACAAGGAACAAATGCAGAGTACTTTCAGATAGACTGATGAAAGCTTTTACTTGGTATGTTACATTTTTATTTGTAAAGAGTATAGAATATGGAAGGATGTGGGAGTAAGGCCAGAAGATGTAACAACATAAGCAAAGAAACTAAGGTCCAGGAGAATAATTGTAGTTGTCCTGATCTATTTTATAGGCCAGTCTGTCTTAGACATTTCCATCTCCACTACCTTTCACAACAGTACACACTTGCAGCAATTGCAGCAAGTACCATAAGGAAAAGCAGTACTAGCTACCTTTAATCCAATGTCAACACCAGAAAAGTAGGCAGCATGTAGCTACCCAATTCCAGGAAGCTCTTAGGTGTTGGTTCACAGGGCTAGTTTTCCACTTCTAAGTTGTATCAAGAGATTTGGAATCAGCACTTCAGTGTTTTGTTTCTAGTGAAGCAGTTGTTCCACAACATGGAATAACTTCTTTCCTTCACAATCTATAAAACCCTTGGTTTAATATTAACCTATTTCACAGAAGTAGGAACACTAACCACCACCCAATACTTCATATTAAAACTGTCTGGAAGAAGAAAAAATGTCTAATTAGAGTGTGATGGCCATTTAGTTGCACAAATGACTTGATGTTGGTCTTCCAAAATAATTTTAAATATATTACTTTTATATTCATATCACTGTTTAATTCCAGCTTCTGCAAAAACACATTCTTACAAGTGAGTGTTTGCTGGATAAGGATAAGTAGTTTATTCCAAAAAGCTTGTATTGCAGTTTATTTCCATTCATCTGCAGTAGGTAGAAGCCTGTATTTCCATTTTCCAGACATACAGCTCGGCAGAGGCAAGAAAATTACAAACAATGCACTTTCAAACATTCTCCCGCAGCGTTATTTTTACAAATAATTTTGGAGGTGAAGAAAAAAATATTGCAATGCAGTTCTAAATATGTATGAATTATCAAAGAATAAAGATCAGTGGTTGTTAAAGTTCAAAGGGTGACAGAAGCAGAGTGAGATAACTTTGAAGCTACTTTTCTATTTAACTAGGGTTTATGTCATTAAATACAAAACATGCAAATTCCCACAGAATTTCTTTTGTAGAAAACTCTTTTTAAAATTTAATCAAAGAAAGGAAAAGTTGGGATGGCTTCCCTTTCTGTAATAAAGTCACCCCTTGCCACAGATTATTTACACATCTTACTCCTAATAAATGCTACCATTGAAGAGAAAGTGTTTAATCTCTGAAGTAGACAAAATGTTTCCTGATGGCCAGGTTCCAAAACAATGCAGGATGGAGCAGAACTTGCAACCATATCCTCCCATTCTTGTAACATTCAAATTTCCTCAGCAAGTTTTTCAGGAACAAGATAACGTTGGGGTCCAGCAAGGACACCAACAATACTTGTTGCTAAATACTGTTCCTTTTTTTCAGTGTGAGGAAACAAATACACATCCAGTGTACTCATTGTTCCAATAAGCACACAGATACATTTTTTTGTGTGTTTTATTTTTAACTTCGAAGACTGTAAATATTGTCAGCACTGTTCTACAGATGTCCACAAACATACATACTTCCTTTCAGCATAACCAGATGAAACATTGGATAAAAGGGTACTTCACACTGTGGATTCTAAAAAGGATGGGGAAATTGCTTCCAGACCAGACATGCTCTTGCTACCCTTTCACTAGAAAATTTGGTCTTCAGCGCATTCCTCATGAAAGAGTAGCAGGAAAAATGAACAGACTCCAGACAGGTGGGAGACTGGGGAGCAAGAACCACCTCTCCTCAAAACATCTCTGTGGACCACAAATTCTGTTTTATATTCTCCACTTTTGTATCTCCTGAAAAAACACAGAATACACCCACCCATTCACCTGCATGCTTGCTGACATGCACCTGCATGCTCACCAGTATGTATGCAAACTGATACATCTTGACATTCACACGCCTCCCACACACCCATTTGTTCACAGGCACTGACTCCTGCTCCACCTCACGCCCACACTGACTTGAACACACTCATACTCCTTGGTCATACAGCTGCACCCCCTTGTGCTCGCTTGTGCTTCACTCCATCCTTTGAGATTTTTCTTGCTAGAACAACTAATCATTCATTCTTGAGCTATGCATTTTGTATTTTCAGCACCAAGTTCTGCTAATGGCACTGATTATTATTTTGCCTGGGATTAAAGAGAAATTCTCACTAGGAACTAAGCATCATTATTTAAAAACCTAGAGGAAAAGGAAAACCTTTGGTTCATATAATTCATGACAACACAAGGTAACAACGCTTTTCATCCACAGTGCCTAAAGAGAAGAACTTTTCACAACATGCATGGGAAAAGTGAAAAGTGTGCTCTGAACTTAAATCTCAAAGATACATCAGATCCTACATCATCTTTCTCCCAGAATCAGTTAAATAGCTTATACTCTTAACTCTGATTTGCAATCCAGCCCAAAAGGTGGGATAACTTCACAATGCAGAAGACAGCTGAGAACTTGCAACATGCAAACACCAAGGATAGTCAGTCAGGTGGCACTGTTCAGCATATACCTTTGAATTTGCCACCTGATTTGACTATTTTTTTCCCCTGTATTATGAGAAATAGTGACCATTTCCATGTACCTCCAGCATGCCACTCATAACATTACAGGAGTAGACCTGCATGTTATATTTATGATACAGGTGTACAGTGGATTTATGCAGCAATATAAAAATTCTTTGCATTTTATGGTACCATTTTCTGATGCAATTTTCCTGGCAATTCCATTATTCCTATTACTTGCTATTTTGACCACCACCAAGCATTTCACTGATGTTTTCACAGAACTTTTTTACTATACATCCATAATCTGAGCAATACAAGAGCTAATCCATAGAATGCTATTTTGGATTTAAAAAAAAATCCCCAAACCACCTTGACTTCAAGTAAAATCAGTTTACATTACTAATGTATTGTTTGTTGCTTTATCAGCCAGCCACTATCATGAGATACTCTGCAGATCTAAAGTAAAAGGTCAAGTTTTGATTTAATACTCTAAGTAGTTCCCTAACATTAGCAAACTTTCTCAAAATATTTTGTACCCTTTTTGGCATCATTTATGGTAACACCAAAGCAAAGAGGTCTGGTATAAATCACTGGGAAACAACACTGCCAACTTCTCTCCATTAGTGCAAGGCTTATAAAAAAAAAACCCAACTAGTAAACCAGAAGACCTAAACAGCACAAGAATCAAACCCCTGTGTTGACTCCCCCTTTTAACCTGCAATACCTGAGTGATAATCACATGCATAAATTGATGACCAGACAGAAGTAGAGACAATTTTAGAAGATGGAGCTTTTTTACTTTTTAAATTACTACCACAATCTTCGGGATATCTGTTACTTAGTTTTTGCCTAACATTCAGATGTTATTCATCTGCTTTATGATGACAGTGGCATTATATAAACTGCAGCTGAATTGAAAAAATGTGTAATAAATAGTGATTTACATGAGAAAACAAAAACAGCATCAGGAATACAGTGCTGCATTCTTCATGAGATATTTATAATACTTCTTGTTACACACGAGATTTGTGTGATATACATACACCACATGTCCTTTACCACAAGACTTCTAATTTTTTTAATGTTTCCCTTAGTGGAAATGAGAATCCAGAACAGAGCTGTATGTGATACGCTTCTTGCTGCAACCACAGTATCTTACCTTTTACTACTTGTTTTTCTTGCTGTTCATTATTCTCATTTTCAAGCTGCCCTTTCCTCAGTTAAGAGTACCAAAATAGCTTGTACCAACTTAGATATCTTACCTCCTTCTTAAGCAAGATATCATTCCTCTTCTGTCTTCTCTTTGTCACTTTTCCATGTTGCTTCAAGTCTGAAATTATCTGCATGTCCTGTACGAGTATTCATATTTTCCTACACCTTCAAGACAGTGACATCTATTTGGGTTTGTTGAGTTTTGTTTGTTTGTTTTGGGGGTTTGGTTTCATTTTGTTTTTTTTAAACTAGGCTTTATTCCTCAATTTAGTCTTTTTTTTTTTTTTTTTTTTTCCTTCTGAACATATTATGGGTCTTGCCTCCGTTCTAACTATAAGCATTTTGGTGGCAAAAATCACACCTGTTTCTCTGACCACATCTCCTCCTTTGTTTCTAAAGCACCCCGTGTCTTTACAGGTTTTGGTAAATGTGCACTAAGTGATCTTCCCCTGCAAAATAAAAACTGTCTTTTTTTTAATCAGAGCTGAAATTTTCAAGGAGCATCTCTTCTCTGATCTCTAAAGTCCAGAGTCACTGGCCTGCTCATTTAGAAAAACATATTTTATAAAATCTTAGAGAAATGTAAATACTCAAAAGGAAGTAGGCATAGAACTAAGGATATGATTAAATATTTTGCTGCATCAATGATTAAATATTCCTGTTTTCAAATAAAGTTATTTGGCTGACAAATTTCTCTTTCAGGCAAGCTGAATTTAAAAGCTGAATCTGATTAAGAATGTTTACCTTTATAAAACATGCCCAGCTGAAACAGAACCCTCTTTGATCAGACTAAGATTTACTATTTTTGTTCAAAGGTAGTCACCTTATTAAAATTCAATAAATAAAATTGCATATTATGAAAACATGTACTTCTCCTTATCCTTGCCAACCTGTCCTAAATTCACAGTATATTTTATTTTTCCTTTCACATACAATATACAGAAAGAGTAAAAAAAACCCACTTTTTTTGAAAATCAGTCTGAAAATTAATACATCACTCTGAAATCTCCATCAGGAAGTCAGCTAGGTATATGCCCAAGAAAGGATAGGCACAAGATGTAAGATAATACAGGACAACTTTAGACTTAGAAACTTTCACAGACAAAGAGCTTTCTTTTTCTGTGCCTGAGCTGTTCAGTACCTAACAGAAAGGAGACCTGAAGTTTCTACTACTGCAATATGAATAGTTGCAGTTATACTGATAACTCACCTTTATTCTAGAATTTGGGTTTTGCTCAACATTAAAATGGATATTTTTTCCCCTACCTCTTCAAATTTACTAGTGTAATGGAATTCTCTTCAAGAGTTGCAATAAATGGGTTTTCATTATATGTCATTGAATAGACGACTAACACCAAAATAGGAATAAGAAGGCTCTAGTAACTCCTAGAACAATCCATCTAGTTTTTCATTCTATTTAATAACACGATACAACCAGAAACAAATCAACCACGGGACCAAACTGCAGGCACTCCCAGTCACAAATCCCACCCCATGGCTGTGGTCATGCTGCCAGATGTGCCCCAGATCATGGGAGAGGGCAGTGGCACAGCCCCAGAAAGCTGGGTATCCACCCTACCCAAAGGTTCTCCACCCTTCAGCTAAAGCAGATTCCAGCGTGACATGAAATGGCCACATAGTATTTGGATAGAGAAAAGTAAGTAGCATAACTGACTAGGCTATGGTACTTAGCAGCTGGTGATTCAGAGAGGGAGAAAACAATCTTGAAATAGTCAAGGCAATGATAGAAATCTTCTTCACTCCAAGCAGCATGCCTTATTAACAGCATGGGACCTGCAACAACAAGTGTGTGTGGGGGGGAATCTTTCATATGTTGGTTATTTGTTTCCAAAGATACAAACTCTTGCTGCTTGTTTTTTCTACTAAGGGGTCAGATATCAGCATAATTCCTCTACTCCCTTTTTAGTCAGGATACTCGTACTAGTAAGGAGCTAATTTTATTGAGAGAAAACCTAACCCTGTTATAACAGCAGAAAACACCCACAATGGATATGGCTATAACTGATAACCTCATAGAACCAATAACTACATTTGGATAGAGTTAATCAAGGACATGAGCTGTACTTGTTCAAACTGTGCAAAGATTTATCAGAGGTGTGCCAGAGAAAGAAAACTTATTGTCCGTACACTAAGCTAAGTAGCAACTCCTATAACTCCAGTGAAACCAATCCCTCCTCAAGGAGACATACGCCACAGCAGAGTCACACCAGTGAATTAATTGCCTCCTTGCCTGCCACTTTCATACAAAGTCAACAGCCATCCCACACCAGACAAATTAGGCACTTAACCACGACAGTCTTAACTTCACAATCACTATGTTATTTCCATTTCAGGTCTGTGGTTACAGCTATTAACTCACTGCTGTTGGGAAACACAGCAAATTACTTCAGCCGACGCAAGTCTGTGGCCAGCAAATACTGGTACAGGAAACCACACGTTGTGCTAGTTGAGCACAAGTTTTTCAATACCAACATTGACATGGCCACAGAGGCATGGAGAATAAACTTGGTTCTCATTTCTTGGTGGCTTTTTCCTAACTCATAATAAGTCTTCAACCAGTACTGTTTCTTCCAAGGAATACAACCGTGTAGGGGAGAAAAAAAAAAAATAATCACCAGCCCTGAAGTTATCAGCTTAGTCTGCAATTAAAACACAAACTAATGCTAACGAGTTAGCCTTTCTACCCACTTTGGGAAAATAGTGTTTGCTGCTGCCTGTGGCAAAAGTAGCATCTGTCACTGTCTCCCAGAGCAGAGAGACAGAAGAGAGAGATTTAGAAGCCAGTTTAGGACCACTGCTTCAGAGACATCTGACTACCTAACTCTCTGTTCTGCTGATGGGAGTTTTAGTATCAATAACCTTCCACAATGTCAAAATAACAGCAAAAAGTATCAAGGGCACTCATATATAGGAGCCCTCATGAAATCCTGTTTTAATAATGTAGAACAGTGTAACAAAATGGTAGCCAAAGACAGTCTTTTCTTCCGCTCTCCCATACTATGTCCAGAATGAAGAACAGTGTTTCTCAGTTTCAGATTAAGAAAACTGCTTCTGGTGCAATACTAAAATCCTCAACAGTTTTCAAACCTTGCAGCTTCCTGCATGTTGAAACTGCAGTAAGATTTCAGAATCCAAAAGCATCTTTTAAACTATCTGAATCAAAAAGCTTTAGAAGCTGTGTGGCTAAAGCCAGAAGAGGTTGGAGATAAACAGAGCCCAAAAAGCAACATACAAACCCAAAGGAATTAAGTTAAATTAAAAAAAAAAAAACCAAAACAAAACAGCAAGAGCCAGAAAAAGGACAATCAATCTCAATAAGCATAACACCATCTTTTAACTTGGAAGAAAAAGCTGCTTAGGAAATTTATAAAATAATACAGAAATAAAGTAGGAAATCATAATAGAATTAATCTTGTCATTGCATTAAAGTGAGTGTATGTTAACTGACCATGGGCATTTTTTCTGTTGTACCTTCTAGATCAACTGGTGAAGAGTGTGACATTGTGCCTGACTGAGACAAACAATGCTGGATGTCCCATACTACCATCAGCATCAAGGGCACAGTTCCACACAGCTTTTTTCCTCTTGATGCTGATACTTGTTTAAAGAATTTGAACCTCTGCCTCCATTCTCCCCTTCTTCACTGTTGCTAGTAGAGGCAGAAAAAAACCCCCAAAGCATATTTTGAATACCCAGCAGTATATCAATCTAACAGTCTGTATCAGTTTGCAGCCTTGCAAACACCCATTTGAATACAGACGACATAACACTAAGGTAGAGCAGCGTGAGGTAGGTGGTAACCTTAAACTAAGCTACAGAAGGTGAGAATGTGTTCCCAGAAAGACAACTTAAGTCAGTTATGGCCAAACGCCCCTCAGAGTACTGGAGACTCTTTTCTGCCTCAGCAGGTAACCAGATCATGGCAAGGCGCGAGTCAGGACGCTGGGTCACCACTACACAGGCAGAGCTTGATCTCTCTGCCTACAGCCAGTCATGCTTGTGGAGCCTGTGACGTCATAAGGTGTGGTGCTAACCGTCTCTCCTTGTGCAACATCATGGTTTACTCTGATAAAACGCAGAGCTCCAAGTTTACAGGTTCTTTTTTTCGCATATTTGTGGCACATTTTCAGCTAAAGTGTCATTGTGTATTTGTTTCAGTTGTTCCCATCAGAATGGCTATTTAATTTTTTTTGCCATAAGTTGTTTGCAATTACTGACGTGTATGTATGAACTTACACTTAATTCCCGTGTTCCCAGGTCCTGAAAATGAGTAAAGATAACTGTACTAACTGACCATAAAATTATCTTTCTGAAGTAAAAAAACAAATAAAATGTAGAAATAATGATTTTATAGTATTGAAAAATAATTCCTTAGAAGAGTGGGAAAGCTCCAAGCAGTCAGCCCTATCACTTTAATAGCTTTCTATTACCACAGACATCATTATACGCTTATATTCCCATTTTTCTTTCACATGCATAACCTACAACTTCAACCACCACTTCGGACTCCAATTCTCATTACAACTAAGCATTCAAAACCCCTAACAGTTTTGAGTATTTGCTATTACAGGTAGTATTTACCTATTCACTAAAAAGTAACTTTTCTGAATAACACAAGTACTTTTAGTGCCCAGAACACAGAGAAAATATTAGTCAAAAAACCCCCAAAACAGCTACCATGCTTTGAAACAGGACGGGAATAGAAATCCACAAACTAAACCCCAAGCATTAACAGAAGCACAGGTGCTGGGAAAAAAGTTTCCTAACTTGTTTAATTGCTGTAGAAGTCAAGATATTCCCCCCCCCCCCCCCCCCCCCCCCCCCTTCTCTGCGCAACCAAGAAACAAAAAAAACAAACAAAAGAAAAAACAAGCACAAAAAAAAAAAAAAAAAAAAGAAGAAGAAACATAACA
>JANIJG010019971.1:0-16212 GCA_024611175.1 Megaceryle torquata | reverse complement strand
CTCAGGTCCTTCCTTCCTTCCTTCCTTCCTTCCTTCCTTCCTTCCTTCCTTCCTTCCTTCCTTCCTTCCTTCCTTAACTCCAATCCTTTAACCATGTAACACCTTCAAGTGCAGAAAGCATCCCCAGTTTACAGGCTGAGAAAAAGAGGAGAACAGGGACACTATAATTTGCCCAGAGTCCTGCAGATTGTGGTAAGACTAGGAAGCAGCACTGGAGAGTCTTGCACATCCTAAATAGCTCTACATCACGCAGATGCCATGCTGTGAGGAGCTCACCTCAAAGCTCATCTCGAAAGCCAGGTACTACTAATAGGTCTTGACCATGTAAATGTTTTCACGTCCGGCAGTGTAGTTCTGCACATGCTATGTCCACATCCCTAGAAAGAGGATATTATGGTGTCTCAATTCAGTGAATAAACTGCAGAAGGACTTTCTACAAGGGGATGTTGCAATAGGACCATGGGGGATGGTTTTAAACTGAAAGAGGGTGGACTTATTTTAGGTATAAGGAAGAAATTCTTCACTCTGAGGGTGGTGAGACAGTGCAAGAGGTTGTCGAGGAAAGCTGTGGATGCTCCATCACTGGATGTATTTGAGGCCAGGTTGGACAGGTTTGAGCACCCTGGTCTAGTGGGAGGTGTCCCTGCCCGTGGCAGGGGGAGTGGAACTTGATGTTCTTTAAGGTCCCTCCCAACCCAAGCAACTGTATCATTCTATGAAGTTATCCAAGCTTCCCATCTTTGGGAATTCTTTCATGCTCCCAGATTGGGTTGAAACTGAACAAAAGACTTACAAAGAGTGGGGAAAGGGGGCAGTAGATGTGGATATTGTACTGGTAGAATCTGATGATGACGGTAATGAAGCCTAATTTGACCAAGAAACTTAATTACAGCTATGGGAAAGGAATAAGTACAGCACATGAAAAAAAAATAGGAAAATAACATGAAAACATGAAAATAATTCTATTTTCTGGGGGAGCTTGGGTATTGTTATGAAAAATGTTCTTTAAAATATATGAATCATGACCTTATAAAAAAAAATCAAACCATCTCACTGTGACTGGTCAGTCATCACTTTTCCTTTTCCTTCATGCACACAAGCCATTAAAGAGAAAAGTGAAAAAGTTGTGCAAGTTGCATTTTCTTTTTAAGTGCGTTTAAGGGAAACTAAGCTAAGCCTAGTCTTTTCTTTAAGTTTCTTATTTTCTTTTTCCTTAGAAGGATGTTTTCTGCAAGGAAATCATCAATGGAAAATGTTTGACCAGCTGTACTCTTATCTTTAGATCTGGAAACACATGCAATACATGGAAATCCCCACCTCACTTGAAGTTTCAAGGGGGTGACTGGTTTTTGTGCTCATACTTCTTTCGATATGAATAAGTGTTTCAGTATTTGCCTTTGTTTGCTCTCCATCCACTCCAGTTCAAGGAAAAATACAGGAAAATTTCCACTTTTGCCATTACAAGTGAACAATCACTTTGCAGGGATCTGCAAAGTCTGTGCCTGTTCTTTTTTTTGTTTGTTTTTTTTTTTAGTCCCCTGAACAAGGCCTCAGTGTTGGCTTCTTCTTTTGTCTTCAGGGAATTTTAATCTGGAGATTAACTTCCAGCTTTCAGGAAATAACAGAGACAACCTGGATATATCTCGATATGGACTGGCCATCAGAGCTCAGTCATCTGCACTGTTGTTAGCATAGTCCCTTGGCTTGGTTTTGGCTTGAGCCTGCTGGCATGACCCCAAATGATCCTCAGACATGGGTCAGGATTCAGCATAGTCCAAAGACTGGCAAGCTGCTTAGATGCATCCACCTTGCTCTGGGTAGAGTTTAACTGTATAGACTTTACCAGGCCAGCTGGCCATCAAGGCAGATCATGGGCACTGATCCTGGTTATTCTGCCTGTAAGCAACTACTTGGGTTCATCATGGAGTGTTTTGGGTTTTTTCTATGGGGTTAATGACTCAAGTGCATCTTTGTACCATGGAGCAAAGCAGCAGAAGGGTCTTGTCCTTTGGTGAATATTGTACTACCAAAACCCTTGTCCAACTGTTTTACTTGTCAAAACCCTCTAGGCAGAAGATTTTGATATCCAGGTTATCCAGATAATTTTATATCCATGTTATCCAGAAGATCCTTAAACAAGAACAAGTTTAACAGTTCTTTGGAAACAGCAGCCTCCCATCTTCTCTTCACCTCAGGTAGGAACTGCAGGAACTAAAATAATAATAAAGGGGAAGAGAAGGTTAAGTTACTTTTTCAGTTGAGTGAACACCAGTTGATGTTAATAGCTGATTTTATTTTTTTCCCCCAAACCAGAGTACCATCATAGTGTGTGTTGAGGATTGAAGGATTCTTCCCATTTAGACCTGCATGCATTAACCCTTGGGCACAGAGCTAAGGTTTCTAAAGGATTTTAACTGACTAGTCTCCCTCTGGAGTCCATGGAAAGAGCTGGTCACCTCTGGAGAGCTAGGAAGAACTCAAAGTAGAAGGGTTACCCTTAGAAGCCCTCACTTGGCTAAAGATGAACCTCAGGAGCCATTATAATCTCTTTCCAGGTATAACGAACTCTCAAACCCCCAAGTGTTCTGGGAGGAAGTCTCAGCCAACATGAGGCTGCACAAGATGAGCATCTTGTGTAATCACTTTCTCAATATGTACTTCAAACACCTCTAACAGGTCTCACTGTGCCACAGGAGACCTGTGGTGTCAGAGCTACACCAGCCTGGAGATCTGTGTGCCTCCATGTGCCTTCTCACTGGAGGATAGCACAGAGATAGAAGTTGAAGAACACCATTATCAGATTGTTGTCCTATTGGACATCAAGATCCAAAAATGTGCCTATGTTCTGCTTCTGCAAAAGACAGTGAGGGTGGAGAAGGAAACCATCCTGCAGAGTGCATGCAGAACACTGGAAGATCCAGGAAACCAGCTGGATATAGCAGTAAAATCCTCCTGTATTGAGAGATACCATCAGTGCAGCACCTGGAGCAGACTAAAAGAGTTGGAGACAGCTCCACCCTCTGCCACCAATTCAGTCTTTGAACTTTCTACCTCTTAATTTTTCACCTATGAGACTAAGGGTGAGGATGAGATATGGGACTTGTCTTTGCCATTAAAAGATCTGGTTACGTTTGCCATCCAAAGCTGTTGAATTTGCAATCCCTTTGTCCCTCTGGTGGTTTTTGTTTCTTTTTGCCAAGCTTCAATAGTGGGAATTAATCTATCTGAGGGTGACTTCTAATTCCTGATCACTGCGCCTCCTGCCTATGTCCTACAAAAGGACTGTAGTGCAAAACCTTGCTGTTCTTCCAGAAGAAGAGCAATCTCAGAAGGAGTGGTGGGTGCAGAATCATAGAATTGTAGAATCATAGAATGTTAGGGGTTGGAAGGGACCTCTGGAGTTCATTGAGTCCAACCCCCCTGCCAGAGCAGGAGCACCCAGGGCAGCCCACACAGGAACAGATCCAGGTGGGTTTTCAAAGTCTCCAGAGAAGGAGACTCCACAACAGCTCTGGGCAGCCTGGGCCAGGCTCTGTCACCCTCACGGGGAAGTTTTTCCTCATGTTGAGGTTGAACTTCCTGTGTTCCCGCTTGTGACCATTACCTCTCAACCTATCCCAGGGCACCCCTGAAAAGAGACTGGCCCCTTCTTCTTGACACCCACTTTTCAGATATTTGTAAACATTCATAAGATCTCCTCTCAGGCTTCTCTTCTCCAGAGTAAAAAGCCCCAGGGCTCTCAGCCTTTCACAGAATCACAGTATGTTAGGGGTTGGAAGGGACCTCTGAAGATCATCAAGTCCAACCCCCCTGCCAGAGCAGGACAAAACTAGAGCAAATCACACAGAAATGCATCCAGACAGCTCTTGAAAGTCTCCAGGGAAGGAAATTCAACAGCTTCTCTGTGGAGTCTATTCAAATGCTCTACAACGCTTACAGTAAAGTTCTCCCTCATGTTGAGGTGAAACTTCCTGTGCTCGAGCTTGAATCCATTGCACCTTGTCCTGTCACAGTGCATAAGTGAAAAGAGGTTGTCCCTGCCTTTTTGATGCCCAGCCCTTATGTATTTATAGACATTAATTAGATCTCCTCTCAGTCTTTTCCTCTCCAGACTAAAAAGCCCCAGGTTCCCTCAACCTTTCCTAAGGCAGGTATTCCAGCCCCTTCATCATCCTCATCGCCTTTCCTCATAAGAGAGGTGCTTCAGTCCATTCACCATCCTCCTTGCCTCTGTTGGACTCTCTCTAGTATTTCCCTGTCCCTCTTGAAATGGGAAGACCTGAACTGGACACAGTACTCCAGATGTGGTCTCACAAGGACAGAGTAGAGGGGGAGAAGAACCTCCCTGGATCTGCTAGACACACTCTTGTTTATGCACCCCAGAAGACTGTTGGCCTTCTTGGCCATAAGAGACCATTGCTGTCCCATGGAGAACTTACTGCCCACCAGGACTCCAAGGTCCCTCTCCATGGAGCTGCTTTCCAGCAGGTCACCCCCTCACCTGTACTGGTGCATGGTGGTGTTCCTCCCTAGAAAGTCTGTAAGATCTGGCTTTTCTTCATACAGTCTGGCCTGGTTTTCTACCTCTGGTTTTATTTCATACTCCAGCCATGAAGAGTTGATAATGCTTAAGAAAAAAAAAAAATCATATGTGCAAATAATAACAGTAAAAAAAGAGAACCCCCAATCTCCAGACGTACACTCACATACACATGCAGACTTGCTTCAGCTTGCATTACAGGTTCCCAGCCTGGGAGCAAATCACTTGGGAAATTTAATTAAACTTTAATGAGGTACTTTGATTGCTGGGCCGTACGCCTAGTGAATTAATGTACAGTGAAGGGGCGTCTCGTCATGCTGCTGGCAGTAGTTGGCAAGTTCATGTAGAGCAGAGCATGTCATCCTAAATCACCTTTTGAACTCAGGAAAGCAGCAGGGAAGAACAACCAGGAAGCTCTAATAGGTCACTTAATTACAGCAGGTCCTTAAGATGCTAGTCCTGTACACTGAAGAAACTCTCTCTTGAGTCGCTTTTGGGACTTTTCAGGAGGCTGAGGAATGGAAAGCAGGCAGGGCAGTGGTGGTGGTCTGAGTTGTAGGTTTCCTTCTCTTCTTTCCCTTAGGTAGGCAGGAGCCTCTGGAATGGAGTGAGCTCTGGTGTAGGAGATCCTGGGAAGCTGGGTGGTAAGCAGGCATCTCAATGGATCCTCCAAGGAACACTGAGGCACAAGGTACCCACTAACCAGAGAAAGGCTCTATTTTGTTTCTAATGGAGATATGCCCCTTTCAAGTCCTTCTCAGCCATCAGATAAAGGCTGGTTTGTAATATAATGCTTTGGAGAGGTCCATTCAACCTCAGGAGAGAGTCCCATCTCCTTCTTCCTCAAAGCAAGGCCACCATCTCCGAAGATATCTGTCACAGATCCTGCATGGGATCTCTAGACATCCCTCACAACCTCAGCATTTCTGTGAGAAGCTTCTGCGCCAGGCTGGACTCGACTATCACTGACCCTTGGCTTATGGGGTCCCAAAGGGACTGGGACACTGTGCATTCACCAAGCTTTGTCACCACACAAGCCCCTTGACGGAAAGGATCTCTTTTTGAAAGGGACATCCCTCTCTAGGCATCCAGGAAGGTGAGTCCCATGTGCTGGGAGAGGAGAGATGCAAGGTTTACAAAGGAAAATCATAGGATAATTCAGGTTGGAAAGGACCTCTGGAGATTTCCAGTCGAACCCTTCCCCTGCTCAAAGTCAGTCCAATCAGAGCAGGTTACTCAGGTCCTTGATGAGTAAAGCTTTCGCTATCTCCAGGGATAGAGATCCCAAGGCCACTGTAGGGCCTTTTCCTCAGGTTTACCTTATTCCAGTTTCACATGCTGCAACTTCTGATTGTTGTGTTTTACCCTTTTCTGCACACCTCCCACAAGAGACTCCCTGTCTTCTCCAAAGACCCCCATTAAGTACCTGTAAGCAGCAATAAGATATTCCCTGAGCCTTGTCTTCTCCAACCTGAGAAAACCAAGATCTCAGGCTCTCCTTACCAGAAAAGATAATCTTCTGCTTGGACCTGTGTCACTTTGGCAGCAAGAAGGAACTCTAAAAAGTCCCAACTTTTCTGCCTTTCTGTTTGCTCCCTTAGAGACTGGAGGATTCATGAAAGTGGTGATCTGTGGCAAGGTAGAAACCAAGCATAAGATTTTCCAGGCTGAGATCCAGACCATTGTTGAGATCCTGGAGCTGAAGCCATCTGTTTTGGGGCAACCCTAGAGATCCCAGTTTAGAAATACAGTCCTGCTCTGTGCTCAGTCATGTCAGTGTTATAATCAACAGATACAGGAGGGGGACCAGGCAGAAACTTCCACAGAACCAATGAATTGTTTACATTGGAAAAGACCTTTAAGATCATTGAGTCCATGAACCCAGCACTTCCAGGTCACCATTAAACCCTGTCCCTCAGCATCATCTCTACATGTCTTTTCAATCCCTCCAGGAATGAGGACTCAAGCACTGCTCTGTGCAGCCTAGACCAGGGCTTGACTACCCTTTTGGGAAAGAAATTTTTCCTAATGTTGAATCTAAACCTCCCCTGGTGCAACTTGAGGCCATTTCCTCTTGTCCTATCTCTTGTGCCTTGGCAGAAGAGACCAACACCCACCTCGCTACAACCTCCTTTCAAGTAGGTGTAGAGAGCAATAAGATCTCCCCTGAGCATCCTTTACTCCAGGCTACCATACATCAGGGTCATGAGATCTGAGCTGCTGAGTAGAGAGTGGCCAGTGGGCATCCAGCACCCCAAGCTGTTTGGCAACTCCTCCATCTCTCCAACACCTTGATTCGCTGCGGTCCAAGGAAATGCCAAAGTTTGTGTAGCACCAGAGGACTGGTGGGACAAAGATCAGGAAGACACCTCTCCCTAGATCCTCTGCTTTTGCAGCAGAGCATCTAGAACAAGCAGAAAATAGGGCCCAGAGCTGGGCACCATATGAAGAAAGAATGAATCCATCAACTTCTCATAACTGAGGGGCTGTGGTCTAGGTTCAGGCATTTAATGGTGCCTCTGCTTGTGCTGGTGAAGCTGGGAGCCCTGCTACCCTAAGAATTCAGTGGAGACAGCTGGGCATGTCTGGGAAGTAAATCCCAACTTAAATCACTGATCAGGCTTGCCCAGATCTGTGCAATCACCGGGAGGGACCTGGCAAGCTCAGTGAGATGTTCAGTGTCGAGTGGATGCATCCAAATCTGCCTGGGAGCTGAAAGAGGCAGTGACCCAAGGTGGGATGGGGGGAAGTTCACGTGTGATCATGCAATGAGTGCCTCTCACTGCACCATCACATCATGGGATCTCCTGCAACGCCAGGTCTCCCGCAATGCCTGGCACCTGGAGGGAGCAGGGAGGTTGCACAAACATGCTCCAGCCTGGCATTTCCTAATCCTGGAGCACTTGACTCTGGGACTGTGACACTTCTTCCATCCTCCTGGGTGAGGGCGAGGGAAGTGGGAAAGTTTTGTAAGGTTGTAGGAGCCCAACAGACAAACCCACCCGAACTCCATGCTCTAGCATTACCAGAGGGCTCCAGTCTCAATCTATAGCCATAATGAGTAGGATCAGGATCAGTGACACACACACTTCTGCAGTGACCTTCCAGTTATTCGTAGCATGCTCCTTGGTGTGATTTTGGCCCAAGTCCAGTGGCACTGATGCAATCACTGGCCAAGTAAAGTTCAAGGTGAGCAAAGGCTCTTTGCAGTAGGCTGTTTAGGTGCTGTCATCCTCATTTTGGTGTCTGAGAGGGTTTAGTAGGAAGGATGGACCAGCTGTGTTCAGAGCTGACCTATTTATTTTCCTGCATAGATGCATGCGGAACACTAGGGCCTCTGGAACCACCATGCCACCAGGGCGCAGTGGGAGGCTGTCACTTCTCCCAGGCCACCTCTGAAGAGGACACATGGGATGTTCACTCTGATGAGAGTTTCACCAGTCTGTGTTGGCTGTGGCAGAAAAGGAGACCAGGGGACACTGTTTTCTCCAGGCCATGGCTAGTCTGACATCTCTTCTCCGGCTCAGCCATTCACAGGAAGCCCAAGCATTTATTCTCTGCCTTGGGTCATTGGTCCCTCTCTCATCTGTTTTCTGTTAACAGCCTTGGCCCTTTTATAAGGTCTGTCATCCCCTCCTGCTCCAGCAGATCCTGATGCCACTGTTCTCCCTTTCCTAGTCCTATCTCCACTCCAGAAGGTTTATTCCACTACTCTGATCTTTTTCTCCTTCATCTCTGGTTCCTCATCCAACATCTGTCCTTCTAATTGTGATCTGTTCCTTCGCAGCCCTACCCTTCCTTGCTAGGCTGTGGTTGTTCACACCCATGTCCTCCTTCCTTGACTGCTTTCTCCAGCCTCTTTCACTGTCTAGTCCTATCCCCAGCACCCCGACTTGTCTCCTTGTCTCCTGTCTCACTCAGACCAGGTTCCACCCCCAGCCACCCACTTGCTCATAGTGCATGTCACCATTTTTACACCCACCCAGCTTCCCTCAGTGTCTTCACCACCCAGTCTCCCCTCATATGATGGTAGTTTAAAGTTGTTGAAACTCCACAACTCACAAGTCTCCCTCTGCAGCACCTGCCCTCAGTGCTCAACAAATATTCAGGCTGCCCAGAGAGGTTGTGGAGTCTCCTTCTCTAGGGGCTTTCAAGCCCCACCTGGATCTGTTCCTGTGTGGGCTGCCCTGGGTGACCCTGCTCTGGCAGAGGGGTTGTACTCGATGATCTCCAGAGGTCCCTTCCAACCCCTACCATTCTATGAGTCTATGATTCCTGAAATGAATAATGAGCAAATCAAGTCTCGGGACTCCTGAGGTGGACTAATACCCTGGTTACAAAATCACACGTGGCCCAAGGAAGGGGAAATAAGAAATAACACAACCAGAGAAACACAGCGTCAAAAGAACCTGGCAAGCGGCAGGACCAAAGCAACAGAAAGAGGTGGCTCTTTGCCTGGAGTGAGGTCATGAAGGGTACTAAAATTTTAAACCCACAACCAAGAAAATGTACAGCTTGTGCTCGTCTTCAGACATCCTTTCCTTATCCAGTCAGAAACAGCATCGTGGGTTGCATCTGCCTCAGGTCTGTCCAGATGTGGTCTGTGTGTATACAGAGTCATAGAATCATAGAATTGTAGGATCATAGAATGTTTTGGGTTGGAAGAGACCTTTTTAATGATCATCTTGTCCAGTCTCCCTGCACTCAACAGAGACATCTGCAACTAGAGCAAGTTGCTCAGAGCCCCGGCCAACCTCACCTGCAATGGTGCCAGGGATGGGGCAGCCACCACCTCTCTGGGTAACCTGGGCCAGGCTCTCACCACCCTCAGCATCAATAATTTCTTCCTTCTCTACAGTCTAAATCTCCCTCTTTTGGTTTAAAACCATTACCTTCTGTGCTGTCCCAACAGTCAACAGATATATATATGTATGTGTGTCATATCTTCTCTGTAGGTGTGTATATATGTATATTTTATATCTCCCTTAAATGACAGGGGTAGAGCTGGGCCTCTCCACACCAGAGCTCATGGTGCTCCTTAGTTCAGAGACATATTAGACACCTCTTGCTACTCTGCAGGGGTTGATGTGGTGACAATCTTCACAGTATTGTGTGATGCTCAAGACAAGAAGTCTGGCCCTGGCAGCAGGGGATCAAATAGCTGATCAGGCTGCTGAGGAGCCTGTTTTAAACTAAGGTTTTCAGCACCCTCCCTGGATTTTGGCCGAGGTCCAGAAGGGCAGTGTGAAGACTCTTCACTTGCCACAGAAGCAAATTCAGCCTTTCCCATTAAAACTGCAGAAGAAAAACAACCCCAGAGTAGTGTTTTGTTTCTCAAAACAAGACGATAGGATGATGGTGGTGGTGGAGATGGATTTTTGGTGCCCTAGCTGGTCAGGGAGACAGTGGGACCTGCCATCCCTTGGTACCCAGTGCCCTCTGTTCCCTGGGATGCTGGTAGGGAGCAGCAGGATCGTGACTCAGCCCCCACGTGAGCGGGTTTCCTTCCTGCACCGCCAGCACAGGCTTCTGATGTTTTGTTTGCTGTGAAGCTCTGGGGGCCAAGCAGGAGCTCCTGGAAATCAAAGGGAAAGAACAACATCTTGGGCTTGCCGAGGCGGGGTGCGTCCTGGCTGGCTGCAGGGGTGGGAGGGGACATTTGAGGTGCTGAGGGAAGAGAGGTGGGAGAGTTGGAAGGAGGGCATGGGTCAGGTCTCCAGCATGAGCCTTCTTAACCCCAAACTCTTCCTGAATGCAGCAGTGCTCTGTGGATCTCCTTCAGCTGCTGGCAGGGACCCTCACGGGCCCCTCATGTTCTGAGGAGAAGGAAATGCAGGGGTTTCCACTTTTCTACTCTCAGGGTGTCCTCCAGTCCCCTTTCTGCCCACTGGGTAGGAGATGGGAGCCCACCAGTGTCTCTTGCATTGACTTGGGAGTAAACAGGGGTGAGGAGGCAGCTCAGCTCTCGTTAACCACCCTGGACAGGAGATTGCCAGATCTTGTCTGTTATCAAACTTCTCTACCAATGCCAAAGACAAAACTCTCAGTCAGAAGTTTCTTGACACTAGCAAAAAAAAATGTCTGTCAACTCTCTGGTAGTGCCCAGACTCAGGTGTTCAGTACTGGCATCCTCAGGTTGGTCTGGCCTCATCCAAACCAGCTGACCTCACCCCAACCTTCTCTGAGATGTCCTTGGCTACCTCCACACCAGAGCTAACAGAGGACTTGTTGGCCTGGGCATCACTATGCTGTGGACTGTAATAATTTCACAGTGTGGATGGTTGCTGTTGAGGGCTGGGGATCTTCCCTGTTCTGATTTCTGTGTGATCCTAGTGCAAGTGTCTCCATGTCCAAAGATGATCCTAAAGATGTACCAGCCTTCAGGCATTGTGGAGGTTTTGGCTTGAGCCCTGTGGATTTTCCCAGAAGGGCTACAGGAGCACCCAAGCCACATCCAAAACAGGAGGGTCCAGCCAGCACTGGATCTTACTGATTTATTCCTAAAAAAATGAAATCCATCCCTGGGAGAAGATCCCCATTTATCTCATTCCTTCCATACTCTCTGCACAACCTCTCCCTCCTCCCTGGCCAGTTGGGCATTACTGGGTTGTTGGACCTAACTCTTCCACCCTCTTCCCTCTTTAAACATCTGTGACTCCCTGGAGGACAGAGTGGGCAGGAGACAACCCTGGACTTTCAGCCACAGAGGCTGATGTGGATGGTCTTAGCTCCTACCTTGACATGGCACTTCTGAGCAAGTCCTGGCTGGGGGCTGGATCTCTTCCAGGTGGACACCAGTGCTGGATTCAGCCAAGTGCGTTGCTGCCAAGATGACTCCAGATTGATGCTGATCTTGGGTCCACAGGGTCAAGCTGTCACTTCTCCCCAGGCTCTTTTCCCCAGCTCCCCCTGCCTTCACCTTGGCACCCTCCCACTCCAGACCCAGAAGAGAGGGAGAACCCCCAGCCTGCCCAGCCTACCCACAGCCCTCCTGCCCCAGGACCAAAGTCTTATCCCCCATCATCACCCACCTCCATCCCCTGGCCCTTGTTTTCCCATTCCCAGCGTTTACCCTCCCGCACGTAGCCCTGGGGGAGCCGGAGGATTGTACGCAGAGGGAGAAGTTATTTTTCCTTGACATAAACATCCAAAGCCTTTCCTCGGCCCTTTCTCTTGAAACGTGGAGGTAGGACCTGGACTCATAACATCCGGCAGGAGGGGCTGGCCTTATCTGCCAGGAAACACTCAGCTCCGGATACATCCTCCCCTGCTCCCAGCACCCCAAGCAGCTCCCATTGGCAGTGCCGGGCAGGAAACCACTCAGCAGCTTGTCTCATTCCCTCCTCTGGAGGGACAGGAGGGAGGGCCTGATCCTGCCCTCCCTGTGCAGCTGCCCGTGGAGTGTAGAGAGGTTGGGAATTGGGGTGGGATGGGGGCAAAAAGAGATGGAGGAAGAAGGTGTTTACTCGTGGTTGGTGGGGGCAAAAGGGCATTTAGGGAGCTGGAGGTGTTGAGGGTCTCCCCTGCGCTCTGCCACTGATTTGCAGGGTGGCTTCGGTCAAGTCTCCTCACCTCAATCTCTGCTCCTATTTCCCTCCCCTCTTTCTGCTTTGAGGCCAACTGAAGGAAAAAGAAATCATCTCCCAGCTAATCTGGGAGCAGCATCCAGAGCCCTTGCGTGGGATAGAGACCCCTTGTGCTCAGGGCAACACAAGCACTTGGTCCTCCTCAAACTCTTGGTAAGACACAGTTTATGTCCCCGCACTAGACAGAAAAAGGATGGGAGGGAAGGAAGTGATATCTCTGTCTTGCAAACAGAGAAACTGAGGCATGGAGCAGCCACGTGGCTGCTTGTCATCAGGGTCTATCCCTGCCCAGTGGTACTGTGACAAGAAGATATGGCCTGTGGAGTGAGGACAGAGAGGAGTCACCACCTGCTCAAGGGACGCAAAGGAAATCGCCCATCCCGGGAAGGCCAGAGCATGACACACACAGTAGCTCCTGGCCTGTCTGAATCCCGCTGCTCTCCAGGAAGGTGACCTCATTCCTGTTCCCAATGCCCAGCACTGTGACCTGCACAGCCACGGGGGCCAAGGGCTGGACAGGGCTACCGGACACTGGGGGCAGAGGCCTCACACTCTGGCCACCTCCTGGCAAGGAGATATCCTTGCTCTGGCCCAACATGAAACCCTTCAGCAGGAGTCCAAATGTGGTGTGAGGTCATTTTATCCCTTCCTGCAGCCCTGATTTGATTTTCCTGCTGGTTCCCAGCCCATCCCAGCCTGGACAAAGCATCTCACAAACCACAGGGCTCCTCGGCATGCACGGAGACAGCCTTGGCCTTGTGGGTTTGGGATGGGGAAGGAGAAGAAACGTTCTCAGGACTGATGTAGAACAAGTCCTGCTTGGGCTGGAGACCACCCCAAAACCCACAAACCACCATGGTCATCAGTCCTCTGGGGTGATATCCAATTTCCAAGCAAAAAAGGCTCCTTCCCACCTCTGTCAGCCACTTATTTTCTATCTGGTCCCTGCAGCAATGCCCTGCATCCCAAAACCACGCTGCAGGGCTTTGTGGGACAACTCATAGTGTTGCATTTTCCCTCTTGCTGGAAAAGTGGCAGATGGTTCTGCTCCCAAATTTCATCTCAGCTGCTGGTGTCCTGGGAGGTGGAAGCCGGCTGCTCCCGGCGCTGGGCGTGTGCCCGGATCCGTCCGGTGAGCCTTGGCTCCCAGGGAGCCACACCTCACCTTGGCTTCAGCTCCCAACACCCTCGGGGGGCCCCGGCTCCCAGTTGGGGCCTGTAGCTGTTCCTGACGTGCAGAGAGCATGGGGACAGGCTCCTACATCTCCTCAGGTGGCTCTGCGTTGAGCAAGTAGGGACACGCTTGGCTTGCAGGAGTCTCCACATGTCCCAACCCGATGGGCTCCTCAGAGAAACCCCTTTTCGCAGGAAAACCAACCTCTGGCCACCACCACACATTCTGCCAGGAGCTCTCGGTGTGGGCTTTGCCCAAATGTGACTCTGTCTGTGAGAAGAGAAGGGGGAGAAGAGGCTCGTGGGGCATTCCAGTCAATCCCGTCACTGCTTAGGGCATGGAAACAAGGAGCAGGACAGGCAGGAGCAGAAAATGTCCTGGAGAAAGGGTCCTACTGGGGGGAATAAATGCAACAGCCCAAACTGGGCATGTTGGAGGCAATAGCAGGAGCTGACCTTGATGGGAGAGCTGGGAGATGTGTCCCGTGCATCCTCACCAAGGCAGCTGAAAAACTCATTACACCATTTGTAGCTCCTCCTTCATCAGACCTGGCAGAAAGGAACGTAGAGTGCCTTGAGGTGACTCTCTGATGTCCTGGGGTAGGTGACCCTCTGATGAGAACAGGCTTGTAAAGGAGCATCTCCCTGGCTTTTGACTGGTTCAAAGTTAGATCCAGATTTGGACACATGCACCCAGCTCCCTTCCCCCCCCCTCCCCCACTATAAATGATTTTTAAAGTGCTGCTTGAGAGGTTGTGACCATCCTGTGGACCTGGGGTACCACAGGGATCATGGGCAGAGCAGGAAGCAAGAGGAGCAGGACTCTTCCAGCCTCACTGCTGCATCTGGTACAGTCCATCATGAGTCAACGCTGCTGGGCAGAGAGGCCAAAGAGGCTCATGGCACCTCCCTCTCTCCAGCCCCATTGGGCTGACTCACAAATCCTCTTGGAAGAGCAATGGTGCCCCAGCTGGGCTGCTGCACTATCTTGGCCCCACACCAGCATCATGTGCTTGTGTTGTGCTGGTGAAAAGGCCACTGCAGTCTATGGTGCCATCAGGACACACAAAGGTATCCACTTTGTTCTGCTAAAAGGGAAATCAGCTGCACGTGGCCAAGGGTGGATTTGGATGCCTGAGTGATGAGCAAAGGAAGGGGTGGTGGGAGGACTGCCTCCAGGGGAACCACAAGTGGGCAATGAAGGACCACAGGGACAGGACAGGGGCATATTGGTGCCTCCCCAGATACTCATATAGCCTCCCATCTTCAGGGACCATGGGCTACCTGAGTCAGAGGTAAGTCCTCTAGGGGAGGCAAGCTAGCCCAGTCAGAATGGATTGGGTTGAGTGACCTCTAGAGACCCCTTCCAACCAACACACATAGGCGTGCATCACAAAGTGCATTAGGAAATTGGTTTCTCAACTTTTTGGGGCCAAGCAGGGGGACACAGCCTAAGAGGACACTGCTTTTGGAAGTGTGCATGGCTTAACCTCAAGGACCAGAGGGACATAGCCTAATTTAATGTCTGGCAAAAGTAGGCTGTGATGTTGGTCCACAGACTGTGAGAAGGATTAAGCGCTTCTCTTTGCTAGCTGTGTCTGAAGACCACCACTCAACACCCACCCACAATAGTACTTGAAGCAAATTTGACTCACACTCCATTTCTCAGGCTTCATTGCCTTGATCTGCATTTGCACGAAGGACCCTTTATGTGGTCCTCACACTGTGGAGCATCATCATAAAAGGTGCATCAGCCCAAAATGTGAAAGACTGAAATATGAATAAAAAATATGCTCACAGAATCACAGGATGATGGGGATTGGAAGGGATCTCTGGAAATTATCTGGTGCCACCCCTCTGCTCCAGCAGGGTCATCCAGGGCAGGGGGCCCAGCAGCGGTGTCCAGGTGGGTTTGGAATCTCTCCAGAGGAGACTCCACAACCTCTCTGGGCAGCCTGAGACAGGCTCGGACACCCTCACAGCAGAGAAGGTTTTTTTTTTTTCAGATGAAACCTTCTGGGTTCTGGTTTGTGCCCATTATCCCTTGTCCTGGTGCTGGACACCACTGACAGAAGTCTGGCCCCAGCCTCTTGCCCCCTAAAGGGGCCTTTAGCTCTTGCTCAGCATTGCTCAGCTCCCCTCTCAGGCTGCTCTTCTCCAGCTGAACAGCCCCAGGGCTCTCAGCCTGGCCTGCCCACAGAGATGCTCCAGGCCTCTCAGCATCTTTGCAGCATCATCTGGACTCTCTCCAGTAGCTCCTTTTCTCTCTGGAACTGGGGAGCCCAGCACTGGACCCAATACTCCAGATGTGGCCTCACCAGCACAGAGTAGAGGGGGAGGAGAACCTCCCTTGACCTGCTGGTCACACTCTTTTTTTTTTAATGCATCCCATTTTTAATGCATTGGCTTCCTTGGTTACAAGAGCATATTACTGGCTCACAGTGAACACGTTAAGAGTCACTTCAGGCACTGGCCCTTGCTCCACAAACAGGCACCATCATCTGTGCTCAGCAACACACCAAAGGCCAAGCTCTGCATTAACTTCACTGCAATATCTACACAGGACCTGGAGTTCAAAGGCCATATTCATGAGACGGCAAAAGCAGGACCAAGCAGGATCAAGGCTGTCAAAGTGACCTGCTGAACCCCAAGACAGGTGACAAAAAGCAAAGGTCGACGCACATCACACCTTGAGTCGTTTTGTTAGAAAGCAATCCACAATTTTGTAAAGATAACCACAGCTCTTTTTTTATTAAAAAAAGGGAAAAAAATGGAAGTAGAAAAGTTTGGCTGAAAATACCAACCCAAAAAAAAAAAAAAAATTTAAAAAATAGCACTCGCACAGGAAATGTTTCTGGTTTGGAAAATTTGTCAATAGCTACAGCAATTTAAATCATAAAATCAATCATTGTA
>JANIJG010019970.1:0-28631 GCA_024611175.1 Megaceryle torquata | reverse complement strand
GACTCCAAGGTCTTTCCATGGAGCTGCCTTCCAGCAGGACAACCCCTAACCTGTGCTGGTGCCTGGTGTTATTCCTCTCTGGATGCAGGACTCTACACTTGTCATTACTGAACCGAGGAGGGTGAGGAGGGAGGCATGGAGCCTCTCCTGGCATCCCCTGCCTTGTCGGGAAGTGCCCCTACAGCTTCCAGGAGCCACGGGGCTGTTTGCTCCCAGCTGCATCCCACCCTGGGTGCTGTGCACAGCTCTCCGGGTGCTGTGCTGCCGGCTGGGCAGGGCTGCCGGGGTGATGGGAGGGCTGCCCTTGTCCTTTGCCTGCTGCCCAGGGGCTGCAGAGCACTTTGCAGCTTTGGGGCAAGCATTCTGAACTTGTAGGGGTGAGAACTGCTGTCACTGCAGCACAGACTGCAAGAGCTGTGTCCTGGAGAGCGGAAGGTTCTCCTGAGCTGGGCTCAGGCCTGGCTTTGTGCCATCTTTCTCCTTTCTGATTCCTGTGGCCGTTGGCAGGTTACGAGAGGTACAATGCCATGCGGGCGGACCCGGCGCTGTGCTTTCTGGAGAAGGTGGGCATGCCGGATGAGAAACTGCTCTCTGCGGAGCAGGGCGTCAGCGACGCAGCCCAGGACGCTGCCGAAAGGTGGGCAGGGGACGGAGCCAAGCTCTGTGGGGCTGTCTGGCTCTCTCCTGGGGGCTGTGGCGGCTGTGGGGCAGTGCCATGGGGTGAGCTGTGCTCAGAGGGGAGGAACGAAGCAGAGCATGTGCCTGAGCACCGCAGACTGGGGGAAAGCAGGGGCAGCTGGCTCCCCAGTACAAGGTGGAGGGATAGCGTGAGCTCCAGTTCTCTGTTCCCTCCAACTGGCACAGCCGAGGGACTGCGCTGCCGCAACCAGCAACTAATCCATTCTCCTCCCCAGAGGCAGCGTGGAAAAGGAAGAGAGTGGTGGAGAAAAGCTGGAGGGGCTGCCAAAGCAGGAGGTGAGTGAGATTTGCGGTGCTCGGTGGCCATCAGCTGCTGCCAGACCTGCCCTGTGCCGCAGGCTCCACAAGCTCTGCTGTGGGGCATGGGGAGCCACCTGCTGCCGGTGACCCTGCTCTGTGCCGGCGTTGCCGTGCCACGCACAGGCTCTCCCTGTGCCCTCGGTGTCGTCTCAGCTCGCTGGGGCACAGCTTCTGTTGTTGCCTTTGTGTGTTCCCTGCGGGCCTGGGCAGCATCTGCCTCGAGGGATCTGGGGGCATTGAGGGCTGGGGACAGCCAGGGGGTTGCTGGCTCTCGCACTCGGCTTCAGGAGCCGTGGTTGGCTTCAGGAGCCACGTGGGGCCCTGGGAAAAGGAGTCGTGGGCATCCCAGAAGAAATGGCCCTGGGGGAAAAGGACAAGCAGTGGATGAGGCAGCACCGGAGAGTGCGAGGTTCCTTTGAGCAGTGGAAGCTGTTGCACTGCTCCTGTCCTGGATGGTGGCACCACAGCCTGTGTCACTGTGGTGGACCTGCCCTCCAGATCCCCAAAGGACAGCGCTGTCCATCTCAACTGTCACCTCCCCTGCCCCTGCTGCTCTGCCCCCCTGTGCTGAGGGCAGCCAGCAACCACAGCCCCAGGGCACAGGACACATCCTGCCATGGCCAGACGGGCGGTGGGTACAAGGCTTCTGTGTGGGGCTGGGGAGCCTTCTCTGATGGTTTCCTTCTGCAGGACATCGTGGCTGCTGGGGCAGGCGAAGGCAGTGAGAAGCGGGACGAGCCAGTGGCAGGTGAGGCCGTATCTCCCGCAGCGTGACACGAGGCTTCCCTGGGACGGCTCGGCACAGCCTGGGGCAGGGCGCTGAGGCAGGCGCTGCTGGGAGGGAGGGACACGCTGCTGGCTTTGGGGGCCACGCTCCTCTGTGGTAGTGGGTGATGTGGTTTCACCTGGGCAGGATCCTGTCCCATGCAGTCACGAGTGACACAGTGATGGACACTGTGGCCTGGATCCCCAAAAAGAGTGTTTCCAGCCAAAGCCAGCCAGAGGTGGCTAGAAGCTGTTAGCCTGCCCTTGTGCGTGCAGTTGCCCACATGAGATGAGGTGCAGGGTCTCTGCAGTGGGCAGTGCTGGTAGATGCCATGGGCTGGCCAGCCCTGCTGCTGGGCAGGGACCTGCAGTCTCCTCCATGCGTGGCCTGCCCCACAGCCATCATTCTGCCCCGATCTCTGCCTCTGGGCTCTCCCTGAGGGAACCTCAGGCATGCTGAGGCTGTGAGTCAGCAGCTTTTAAGTTTTGAAGGCCATGGGGTGGTCACCACAGCCCCCCACTCATGACTGATCCCTGGTGTGCCCCGTGGGAGGGCAGAGGTGGGAGGGAGCTCTTGGATCTGGTCAGAGGGAACCACGCCTTCGAGTGTGCATTAAATACTAATGTCCTTGCTGATGTTTGAAGCCCAGGATGGCTCCGACTCAGACAGATCCTGCTGGCCTGTCTCGTCTGCTCTCACAGCCAGACTGCGAAGGCTCGTCACCGTCTACCAGCGCTGCAACCGCAAAGAGCTGCCGCCCCGTGCCGAGATGCTCATGCCTGGTAACCATGGATACTGGCTGCAGGATGAGATGTTCAGGAGAGCCTCTGAGATGGACTCAGTGAACAAAGAAATGCAGAAAAGGTAACGCAGCACAGCGTCCTTTCCAAAGCTGGTTTAGGCTGGTTGAAGACCTTGCCCCCCTGGATTTCCCCAGGTGAATGTCACCGCAGCTGTCCCTGCAGCCAGCTGCCCATGGTGGAGGTGTGTGGGTTCCTGCTGGGCAGGGAACACAGCCCCCCACTGTATTTTGCGAGTAGCAACTGGTGACACGGTGGAAGGAAGTGAGAGGGCAGCTTTTCAGGGTCAAATCCAACGTCTGCTGGGCCAGGGATTGCCCTCCAGCCCCAGCAGAGCGGGTGCTGCTGAACCGTGTGGCGCACTCGGGACATGGCGTGGACACGGGGTGGGGGGTGGGCACTGCCACAGCCCACGCACCCAGCCACCCTGACCCACGTGGCACTCAGGCCTCTGTATTAGCCTCCTGCTCCTGGCCTCAGGACCCCAAGGTGGTATATCCTGCCCGGGGTGTGCTCCCACTTTGTTTGCACCCCAGTAAAAGGAAGGATGGTGGGAGCATCCTGGCACCCTGCGTGGTTCTGTGCAGAAACCAGGGAGGGTGTGCAGCAGGGTGGTGCTGCCTCCGTCGCTGCCAGTCCCCAGAGTGCAGCCCTGGGACTTTCTGAACTGTGGAGGATCTCTGTGGTCAACAGGTCTCAACGGCTTCATCTCCTGGGAGCCCGTCCCTGTTGCAGGCACCCACGTAACCGCACACTGTTTGCTGCCCCGTGCTCTCTGTTCATGGCTTTCTTGTATGGAAGCTGCTGCATCCCACTGACCTTCCCTCTCCTTTTCCCCCAGACCTTTTCCAGGGGTACCATCCCCTCTTCGGGGTGGGGGCATCAGTGGTTGTGCTGTGGACACCACAGCAGCCTGGTATTTCCTGCTCTATGGGCTTTGTGTTTGGAAAGTCTCTTTACCAGAGTGTTCAAAGCAGTTTCCCACCAGCCTTTAATTTGAGGCTTTTCAACAATCTCCCACTGCGCTCCTTGATTTGGATCATTGAATTTTATTTTATTTTTTAACTGTCTTCTTGTTAGCCTCCTTTTTGGAAAGAAATATCACTGCAGAGGGCTCACGGGCCCTGGGAGCAGGGGTGGAAATGCTGGTCTAGGTGTATTTTGGTCATCTGGGGAGCGCCGTGGGTGCTGTCACCCTGTCTGCTCTCCCTTGACGTGTCCCAGCTGCTTGCTGGTCCCAGCTCAGACCTGTAATTCAGAGGAGCTGAGATCTGACTTGAAGCTTTCTTCAGCCCACGGCACTTGCCTGTCTCTGCCTTGCCCTGCTCCTGTGCCTGCCCTACAGCCTGCACCCCAACCTGTTCTGGGTGGCCCGTTCCTCTGCACTCTGCTCTCCTAGGGCTGTGTTTGCCCAGGATGCTCCTCACCATCTCTGTCCTGGATCGTTCCTTCCAGTGATCCACATGAGGTGGAAGCTCAGAAGTTCCAAGCCAGAGTGAAAGTTGTGATCTGGCAATGCTGTAGCTGAACCCCCCACTACTTTCCTTCAGTCGGGAGGGGGTGACACCCACCCCTGGCACCTAGTCCACAGTAGGGTGAATGGTGTTTGTTACTGGGACCCTTAAGGCAACAAACCCCAGTCCCAGTTTCCCTCTGGAAGGGGCTGGATGAGAGCTCTGTCTGCAGGACCTTCCTTGTTCATTCTGGGTGCAGAGAGTTGACCTTTCCCTGGAGGTGATGACAGAACTTGCTGTGGCAGGAAGCGAGTAGGTGAGAAAGGTTTGTGCCCCACAGAAGCTGCTGGAGCAGGAGCTGCACTTCGTGTTTTTTCAAACAGCCAAGAGTGTTTCTTCATCAGCGAGACGAGAGGCAGAGGGCCCGTGGCCTTCACCTCTCACTGGTGCCATAAGGCAGAGGATCGCAGGTTATGGTGATCTCTCTGGTGTGCTCCTCCTGGCACCTCCCCTGGAACTGGTGGGCAGTAACTGCGTAATCCTCTGCCTGGTGCCTTGCCCGTGCTGGGACCAGGACATGTCTCAGTGGTGTTCATGTCTCCTCCCTGCCCCACAGGTGGACCAGAAGGGAGCAGGCAGATTTCTACCGCACTGTCTCCTCCTTTGGGGTTATCTATGACCAGGAGAAGAAGGCCTTTGACTGGACCCAGTTCCGAGCCATCTCTCGACTGGAGAAGAAGACAGATGAGAGCCTGGAGAAGTACTTCTACAGCTTTGTGGCCATGTGCAAGAATGTCTGTGGTCTGCCACTGTGGAAAGAGGATGGTGAGTGGAAGCTGCATGGCCCATGGCAGGGTAGCAGTAGGGCCCTGTAGCCATAGGTTGGAAATGTTCCCACTGCTCTCATGGAGCAGGAGAGCAAGGGAGGAGTTTCAGGGACAGCTGGAGGCAGCAAGATGCCAGGCAAGCTGTGGGCTTGCAGAGGCCATGTGCATTTCTGGCTGCCTTCTCAGCACCATGTACCACCTCCCCAGTGCAACAGGAAGGCAGAGCAGCCCTGTGGGCTCCAGCACCTGCTCTCGAAGAGCTCTCCCATGAAATCACAACCAGTGTTATCCAAGACAACAAGCTGTAGATGTGAGAGAAGAGAAGCAGCAGATAACATCTCCTCAGTGGAGCTGAGGGTTATTTGGGTCATCTGCATTGCTGCTTATGTTCTGAGGATCTCTGTTGGCTCTGCGCAGAGTCCACACGGTGCCCGTGCTGGGTCAGAGCTGACTGGAGAGCTCTGCTGCAGAGTAAAGGCAGTTTGAACCCTCTGCGGGACCCCTGGCCAGCATACTCCTTCTCAGACTGCCCTGCAGAGCCCAAGTGCATCAGCAGCGTGCAGGACATGGCAGATGAAAAGCTGCTTGGGGACTATTTAAGCACAAAGCGATTTCCTTCTAACAGCAGCAGAAAAGATTTAGTCTCAGACCTGTCAGGAGGTCTGTCAGGCACAATTCCTTGGACATGTGTGTTAACACCTTGGGTGGGTGTTCCTGACCAAAAGAGCTGCACGAGTTGAGGGACTCCCTTCCATGAGAACCTGCTGATGGGCCACCAGAGGCTCAGACCCCGGGGATCTGCTCCACCAGCATGTCCATGCAGCTCCAGCACTGCTGGCACTGGTGGACCAGAGCTCAGCCAAGACTCTGAAGTCCTCTGCAGCCGAGTGCCACTCTTGGTCCAGCTGCTAAAGTCAAGGGAGTTTACTGCCACGTGTCCATTTGGTGGCAAATGAATGGAAGGTGGTGAGATGGGAAAAAGAAGCTTCAGTGGTGGCTACAAGAACTTCCCCACCCCACCTGCAGTCTGAGCAAGAGTTAGAACTGCCCGTGCTCATCGCTGCCTCTGAGTAACTCCCAGGAATCTCTGTAATGGGGCCTTGGCTTTTCTACCCCCGCTGCAGGTCCCCCAGACCCTGACATCTACGTGGAGCCCATCACAGAGGAACGTGCTGCCAGAACCCTCTACCGTATCGAGCTGCTGCGAAAGGTGCGCGAGCAGGTGCTCAAGTGTCCACAGCTCCACGAGCGGCTCAAGCTGTGCCGGCCGAGCCTCTACCTGCCGGTGTGGTGGGAGTGTGGTAAACACGATCGGGACCTGCTGATCGGCACCGCCAAGCATGGCCTGAATCGCACTGACTACTACATCATGAATGACCCCCAGCTGTCTTTTTTAGATGCATACAGGAACTATGCCCAGCATAAAAGAACAGGGCTTCCAGGCCCAGAGACCCTGTGCTGCCTTTACCAGACTAACTCCAAACTCTACAGTTCCCCTCTGTACAGCCAGGTGGAGCGGGCTTGCGAATCCCTGGAGCATGAAGCCGAGAGTCAGATCAAGCTGGAAGCCGTAGACAGCACCGTGCCCCAGGCCGGGGCCAGCCCCCCGGATGCAAACTGTGAAACGTTCATGTCTAAAGTCCGGGACATCATTTCCAGTAACTACGACGAGAGCTCTCTGCCGGACTCGCTGGTGTGCATGATGTACGACGAGAAGGTCTGCAACAGCGAGCGAAGCTCCCGAGACAGCCCCGGCTGCACAGAAGTCGGAAGCAGCGTTGCTAAACTCTCCGAGGGCAAGCTAGAAGGGGACGAGGATCCGTCCAGCTGCGATGCAGATGCCATGAGAGACACAAATTTCCTAGAGGGTTCGCAGGTGGGCTGTGACCGAAGAGAGAGACAGAATGAGGAGGCCGAGCCTTCACCTTCTACCCCCGAAAGCAACCCTCGGCGCGTCCCAGCGGAGCTCTGCGAAGCCTTGCAGCAGAAAGGAGACCTCGCCAGCCCTGCGCCGGTGCTGCCTGAGCATGGTGCCGTGGAAGGGGTCATAAGCATGGGGCTCTACAGTCCCAGTCTTCATAACTATGAAATAAAGGTTCCTCCTGAGCAGAGGTTCATCAGTCTGCTGCAGGAGAAGGGAATGGAGGCTAAATCCGGGCCAAGTCAGAGCCACAGCGAGGAAGATGAGGAGGAAGAAGAGGACGATGATAACTCTGAGGCAGCAGCAGATGTTGTGGAAGGCTTGAGTGGTCCCAGGACCAGGGCCGGTTGTGACCCTGAGGCTAATGAACTGGCGGGTGAGGAGCAGAGCTCTGGCCTCCCCACACCCGAGGACACTTGCCCAGAAGATGTGAATGGCGAGAGAGAGTCCCTGGGGTTGGGGACACCCGAAGGGCTGGGGGAGCCCGATCCAGAGGGCAGAGAGGACCGTGGCCTGGATGAGGAGAGCACCCTGCAGCACTCACCAGGCCAGGCTCAGAGCCAGGCCTTCAGCCTGCCTGCCCCTCTGCTGAAGGGCCCTGGGACAGAGCCCCCCTGTGCCAGGGGGGAGGCCTGGGGCCGAGGGGCTGAGGGGCAGGCAGGCTGCAGAGAGACCCTGCAGCCCGAGCCCCAGGGGGTGAAGCAAGAAGAGTGTGAGAGCAGAGACGAGGGGGAGAGAGCCAGCAGCAGCCAGACTCAAGGTACAGTCCTGTGAGCTCCCTCTGGTTGACGGTCACCTCCGGCTGGGTTGGGAGAGACCTGCTGTCCTTGTAGAGCCAAAGTCTTGGGGCTGCTGAGCCCCCAGCAGCTTCCCCTTGGCAGGAGTTGGAGCCCCTCCAGCTGATGTGACTGGGGAACAAAGAGTTAATGGCTGCGTTTGCCGGTTGGGCCAGCCAGAATCACACACCCCACCCTCCCAAAGCCCCAGCAGCCCTTCTGCCATGAGCCTCCCATGGAATGCTGGTCACTTTTCCCTGCCTGGCATAAGGCACTGCTTGGCAAGCAGCTCCTGGAAAAGCACGTGCCTCCTCCTCACCCGTCCGGGGTCTGGGAGTGGTCAGGGTTGGGGGCCATTGCAATACAGGCCCCCCAGAGTCAGCCCAGGGGAGTGCTGGCCCTTCCTGAGCAGCGTGGGCCGCCTGCCGTGACCTGGGGCTGCTGAGTTTCTTGGTGGCTGGTTGGGGAATGGGACCCTTGCAGAGCTGGGTGCTGGGGTAGGAAGATGTGGGGAGCTGCTCCTGCCTCGGGAGGGCGAGAGGGGCAGAGTAGTGATGGGATTGGTTCTCTGTTGCTTTCAGATGGTCCAGAGAAGTACTTGGAGGAAGAGAGCAAGAGCTCTGCTTCTGTCCTGCCCAGGGACATCGATGACCTTCAGGATGCCCGGGCGCCGACCATAGCCCAGCTGCTGCAGGAGAAGACACTTTACTCCTTCTCCGAGTGGCCTAAGGTGAGTTGCAAATGAACCCTGCTTGTATCGCAGGTGTTACTGCGTGGTCCTGACCTGCAGTAGCTCACACAGCCCAGCTCTTCCTCCTGTGCCTCCACACACAGCTCCCTGCAGACGCTCTCACTGGGGTGCTCTTCCCAAGCACCCTATGCCGTGGACACGCCCGACCCAAAGCCATTCCCTGCAGAGCAGAGGCCACCAGGGCTGGTTTGTCTTTAATCCTGAGGTGACACGAGTCAGGCGTTTGAACCCCAGCCTGCCACTATCCAATTCTGCTTGCAGGACCGTGTGATCGTCAACCGCATCGACAACATCTGCCATGCCATCCTGAAGGGCAAGTGGCCGTCCTCAAGCCAGCAGTTTGAGACCCAAAGCCTGCTGACAGCTCCAGCAGTGGCCACCAGTGCCGGCAGCAGGAACAGCTTTGCCGAGTCAGAAGTCCCTGATCCCAGCTTCAGTAACGGGGTGTTAATCTCACAGGTACAAAAGGTGAGGGGCCCTCAGGGGACAGACTGGGGACTCTGGGCTGAATCCCCACCCAGAAGCGCTCAGGAGTTTCCCAAGCAGGGCTGGGTTTTCACCACCTCTTGGTGCCACTCGTGGTCTATCACATGGCTTCGAGCCCCTCGGTCCCCTGACACTGAGGGTGAGCTGCCCGTGCTCTCCCCCGCCAGCCCTGCTCCCCTCCTGGCTGTTCAAAGTCAGCGCTGGAGCATCCGGTGTGGTCGGGGGGGAAGGGGCCAGTGCCCCGGTGTCCCAAAGGAAAGGGTGCAGGAGGGGTCACTGCCCCGTCAACATCAACTCTCTCATCTCCTCTCACTGATGGACAGCTCAGAGACAGGAGCTGCTGGCCTGGGACCACAGCCCGGCTGCTCAGCCGCTGGCCGAGCACCTGGGGTTCTGGCACCTTGGGAGGTGGAAGTGTGTGTGAGAGGGAGAGCTGCGACGTGCACAGGGCACCCTCCGGGGCTCTGTGGAGGGGCAGAAGAGCCTGACCGTTGGCTCGGTGCTGGTTCAAGAGCTGTGGTCCCTGGGGGGGTGCGCAAGTGGCTGTAACGCTCTCAGTGGCTTTGATACCCACAGGAAGGGTTCCTGGCCCCTGCCTTTGCAAAGGATGAGCGGAAGCACAGGAGGTCCTATGAGTTCGAGATGGAGAGGGATGCCAAGCAGAGGAGCCTGGAGCAGCTAGCAGCAGCCCATGTTCATCCGCCCATCGTGCTGAACGGCTGGCGTGACGCAGCGGTGGACTTATCCAGAGCCTCTGATGGGTCCCCGGGGAACACCTCTCCTTTCCCCCTGAACACAAACATGCCCAAACTGGGGACTGTGAACACCCTCCAGGGCTCCCTGGGCATGGACTTGTCTGGCATCCTCCAGGCAGGGTTAATCCACCCTGTCACGGGACAAATTGTAAACGGCAGCCTTCGAAGAGACGATGCTGCCATGAGGAGGAGACGGGGCAGGAGAAAAAATGTAGAAGGGATGGACCTCATCTTCTTGAAGGAGAGGCCTCTTCCAACCAGGCTGCAGGTAGGTTGATGCTCCTCCCTTTCACATGGCCCCAGTGGAGTCAGCATGATATGTCTCATGGTCCAGCTCCCCCCTGCTAGCTCTGCTGCCCATGACAGTGCAGGACCTCCTCCAGGACAGCTTGGCTTGTGCTGGAGCAGGCAGGAGTGGATACTACTCCAGGGAGGAAGGGAAGTTTTCCCTCTGGCTTGCAGCACTCTGCCTGGAGTGTTTGAGTCCTGCTAAGCATTATCCAAAGCAGCTGTCCCACCTCAGGGGGTGCGTCGGGTTAGACACCATGAGGAATGTCCTTCACTGCATTGGAGCTGGGGCCAAGAGCCTGCTGCACCCTTAACTCCTCCTACCCTGGGATCTCCTCAAAGAAGAATGGAGCCCTGGGAGCAAGACCAGTCTTTCTAGACCACCTGGGGGGGGGGGGGAGTTGGTTCTCCTGGCGATTAAAGTGTTTCCAGGTGAGTTCAGAAGCATCTCCCAGCTCTCCGTGCCCTCCATGCCACCAGTGCTGGGTACTGGCTGAGGGTGTAATGTGGTGGTGGGTGGTGATTTAAGCAACAGTCCTGGGGAACGTGCAGAATTAATCTGTGTGCTGGTAGCAGCTGACCCACTCTGGGAGCTCTGCTTATCTGACCCACTCTGGGAGCTCTGCTTATCTGGGTGCATGTGCATCATCGCTGATGGGCTCTCCCTGCTGCTCCTTCCATCTCAGGATGTTCAGGAAGACCAGCCACAGCCCCCCCAGAACAGCCCCCTCCCCGATGGGCCGGTTGCTGCTACCTCAACTCCACAGCCAGTCCCAGCTGCAGGCAGCCAAGCAGAAAAGCCTGTCCCGAACAAGAGTCTCCTCGACTGGCTCCGTCAGCAGTCCGACTACACGCTCGATGTTCCCGGCTTTGGCACAGTAAGGGTGGCCTTCGGTGGCACGCGAGTGTCTGTGTGTCTGCCTGGTGCTTTGCCCTCCGTCTCGGGTTTTCTACGGTTGCTCTTGAGTTCGGGGCTTCCGCCAAGTGTCTCAGAATGCAGCCTTATTCCCTGCGCAGTGGCTCGTGGTGTCCATCAGGGCTGTTTGGGAGGGAATCCACCCGTCTGGGAGGCGGGCATGGTTCTCTGCGCAGCAGCCAGAGGCACTTGCTGAGCTGCGTCCTCCTGCCCCACAGTCGTTCACCCGTCTGCCCATTGCACAGGTAGTGCAGCATCTTCCAGAAGCACCAGGCGTGGGGAGAGAGATGGGAAAAGGGATTTGAGGTGCTCAGGGTCTGTCCATACTGGCTCCTTTCACCTGGGATCATTTCAGGCAGTGCTGTTGTATTAAATAAGGTTCCTGGACAAGAGGAATCCTCCTTGCTTTAAGAACCGGGCGGAAGCGGCTGCCAAGGCTGCGGTTGTCTGGCCGCTGGCGCCGTCGGAAAGCAGAGTGGCAGAGTGGGGTGCAGAGGCTGTCTGATTCTTCTTGCCATCTCGTAAGCACCCACCTCTTGGTTTCAGAGGTTGGTTTGCTCCAGGTTTTGGCCTATTTAGTCTGTTAGAGCATGTGGTAGGCAGAGCCCAGGCTGTAAAACAGGATAGGAAGAAATGTGGTGGTGACTGATGGAAGGAATGTGGTGGAGATTTGATAGAAGACTGTGCATCTTGGTCCCAGAGGGTTGTGTGTCTGATGCAGGGCTCCCCTGCAGCTTGGAGCACAGGCAAGCCCTTGGTGGTTTGGAGCTCTTTAGAGATGAGAGCTGAGTGTTTGCTCAGGCAGGATGCATCTTGCTTTTCAAAGTCCAGAGGTAGAGGCAGCTCTTTGCCCAAGGCCAGACTCCCAGGAGCACTGCAGGAAGCAGTCAGATGATGGTGCAGGTGCCTTCCCACTCCTTTCCATCTCCCTTACCTTCTGTCAGGACCTACTGGAGCTCACCCAGTCTGGCAATGCCGCTGGTGAACTTCTTGCTCCCAGCAAGCCCCCAGTGCCCTGGGCCAGCCCTGCAGGATCCCCAGGTCAGGTGGATTGAAGGCTGCAGCTGCTCAGCTTGTTGAAGAGCAGACCAAGCCCAGGGACTTCTCTGACTCTCAGGAATCAGAGCCTGCAGCAGTTTCTGGTAATGTTACAGCCCTGCAGGCACACGGAGCAGGACCGGTGTGCGCACAGACCTGTTCTGTTCTGTCTCTCCTGTCGTAGTCAGTGCCTCCTCTACAGGTGCCTATATTAGACGAACTGGCAGCAGGTTACCATTTTAGGACTGGAGAGGAATTGGAAAGGCCTGGAGCAGTCCGAGTAGGGTACACTGAACACCTCTATACCTACAGAAACCACTTGGAGTTATTTGAGAGCTGGCCCCATGGCAAAGACCAGCTCATGCCACTCCTGCTGCCCCCCCCCCGCCAAGTCTGAAGGGACCCTCTGCCCCTGGGGAGCTCATCTGTGCTGCTCTCCTGCAGGGCTTGTAGCCACCCAGGCTCATTAAAGCATCTAGTCTCATTAAAGTTGTCTTGTTTGCACTCCAGAATTTTTCAGACAAGCCCAAGCAGAGGAGGCAACGCTGCAAGGACCCCAGCAAATTGGACATTAACTCACTCACGGGAGAGGAGCGGGTGCCTGTGGTACATAAGGGTACCGGACGGCGGGTAAGCGAAGGCTGTTCTGTGCTCTGCCCTGGGTGTCTTGAAATGCTCAGCAGAGCCCAAGCTCACCTTGGGGTGGATTTAATCCAGAGAAGCCTTTGGAAGGGACAGAAGTCTGGAACACGTTACTGGTCTATACTGTCCGGTGACGTTTGTGTGCCCGAGGGGACACAGCCCTGCAAAATAAGTGACTTTCTGTGTGAAGTAAGGGACGTCCGAGTGCTCACCCTTGCCAGGGTACGCAGACCCCACAGTGGCAAAGGGATTCGGCCCTTGGCTTTAAAGCCACCCTCAGCACAGCCCTGGCTGGTGCTTCCCGTTCCAGATGTGCTTGTTCCCCTTGAATTCACTGCAGTGTGCCACAAATTGTAATATCACCATGCAAATACCTTTTTGTTCCTCCTTATGAGGTGCATGCAGCACATACCAGTATCCATTCCCAGTGCAGGAACTGGAGGTTTTGAGGGGATGGGTTTTGCTTACTGAGCAAGGAGCCTGGATTTTCTTTTCAGCACTTTAATCTCCAGTGCACTAATGTTCACCTCTCTGAATGAGATGGGACGTTCGGGGATATTTTCCACCCAAATTCAGTTCTGAAACACACCCGGGACTGCACTAGATCAGAAGGTGATGTGACATTAATCACACCTAAAGCCAAAACGAGAACTGAGGCAGAAAGAGGCTGTTTCAGCCCCATCCGTGTTTCCCTCTGTTACACTCACGATGGCCATTGGAGACCTGGGTGAATTGGTGGGTTTGTCCGGGTCTGAGCATGGCTCTTGCAGAAGCTCTGTCCCCATCACGAGTTCGTGGGGAGGGCGATGAGAGGGGCCACAGAGGCTGAACTTGCCTGTTCTCCCTGAGCTGGGTGTCTGGAGGCAGCAGGCGCATGCTGAGTCCTGCAGAGGCATCCAGCAAGGGAAGAGTCTCTGCCCCAGCCAAATTGCAGCCCAAAGAAAGGAGCTAGGGGAGGTGTAATCATATTTCTTGTATTATTTTACATAACTCTTTCTGCAATAGAGGTCATCCTTCTGCTGTGTTTTATAGTTAGGGGGAGCCACGGCACCAGCATTGAAGGAATTGCCAAGGTGGCTTGATGCAAACTTGGAGTATGCTGTTGCAGCTGACTGGGCTGACATTGTTAAGCTTTCAGTAAGTTAGAGCTTTTGGAGAAATCTGTATCATGTCATCTTTTCTTTCCCCTCCCCATCCCTTCAACTGTTCTCCAGTGAGGATCCGGGAGCTGCGAGGCAGGACCACGGGAGGGGATAGCCCCAGGGCCAGCAGCTTGTGGCCGAGAGGGAGGCTCGGCTGCACCACAGCTTGGCCGTGCAGCCTGGGGAAGGAGCAATGGGGGTCAGCACCCCGGGGACGGGGCTCAGCAGCTCAGGGTGACCGTCCAGAAAGCCTCGGGATGCTTAGAATTAGTGTGCAAGAGAAATGCCCTAGGAGCAGTAACCCGCCTCGGTGCTGGGCAGCAGGGAGTGGACAAAACACATTCTCGCGGGTTAAATTCTCAAGAATGGCCCCAGCTGAGGCTTTCCATCAGCTCCTGGAGACTCTGCCCGTGCAGCCCCGGGCCCGCTAAAGGCCCTGCCGGCTGCCAGGCCTGGAGGCTCAGACGCTGCCAGGGAGAGGGGCAGGATGGAGCCGAGCTGAGCCGTGTTCATTCACCCTGTTTGTCATGCGTGGCAGAGCCAGAGGAGGAGGAGGAAGAGTGCCCTCCCCTCCAGCACATGGGCACTGCCTGATTGCCCTTCGGCGGGCTGGCCTTATCCAGACTTCTCCTCACGGTCCCTCTCGCCTGCTCCCTGGTTTTGTGCCTGCAGTGGTTTGTGTGATGCCCTTGCAGGGGGCTGGAGGGGAAATCAATTGGCTTAAGAGGTTTGTACTGCTCTCAAATTTGCTTTTAATTAGCACGGGAGATTTGGCACGGTCTGTCCTGCTGCCTGGGAAGCAGCTCCATGTCCAGGGCGGCATCAGTGCCCCATCTGGGCGGCCAGCAGCCGTGCGAGCTGGCAGCGCTTCCTCACCTTTACTGGGGACAGTGGGAACGGCTGCCTGCCTGGCCCCCTCCCCACGCCCCATCCAGCGGCTGCGTGCCCGTCAGCATCCGCACCCCCGACCCCATCCACACTTGGCTTTTGGCGAGTGCCCGCCCGTCCTGGCACGTGCATGCCGAGGGATGTCTGGCTGCTCCGGGCACGTGGCAGGCGGGAGTGTGGGGTCAGCTGCCCCACAGAGCCCAGACGTGACCCCACCCAGGTTCTCCCACGTGCCAGTGGGAGCAGAGCAGAAGATTCTCCCTCGTTGGCAGCGGCTGTGCTGTGCAGACTGCCAGGGTCATTTGGTTTGAGTTTCTGCACTGCAGGTGTCCACGGGAAATGCTTTTCCTACCTTAATCCATTATTGGAAAGGGTTCAGAGAGCAGCAGTATCGAAACTCCAGGGCAATGCTGAAATGTCTGTGATGAGGATGTTGAAAACTGGAGTCGTGAGCTGCGCTGTGGCTCACCCCACCCTGCTCCGTGTAACCGCACAGTCCCGCCCGCTCGTGGCCTCGTGTCAGAGTGCACAGAAGAACCTTCCTGGTGTCTCGGTGAAGCTCTAACCGGGAGCTTCTCAGGCAGCATGTCCACTCTGTGTGCCATCCCATGCAGCTTTGCTGTCCTGCAGACCATTGAGAATCTGGCCCTTCAGATCTAGAAGGTGATTTTTCACCCGTTGCTGAAGCCACGATTAAAGCTGTGAAGGGAGCTCAGCTGGCTCCTGACACAGAGCGTTCCCGCTGCTTCCCGTGCCGTGAGCAGCCGATTGCTGAGGGCTCGGGTGAAAACAGGGGGTGAGATCGTGCTTCCTCCTTCCCTCCCTGTGCACTTTGATGCCGTGGTATCCTGCCCGGGCAGAGCAAGAGTGTTTTGCACTTGTCAGTATCCCTTGGGGAAAAGTTGTTCGTACCTCTCAAATTCCATATCACGTAGGCAAAAATTTCTGTGCTGATGCCATCAGGGGTGCAGATGTGAGCACAGAACAGCCGGATTTCCTTGGGATGCTGTAGTAACTGTGAGGTGTTTTCTGTTGTCTGTGTTTCATTTTCAGGGCTACTTACCCGAAAGCAAATTCAATCGCATCCTAACCGAGCCTGTGCTCCGAGACGCGGGGCCCCGCCGGAGGGGGAGAAGGCCCCGAAGTGAACTCATTAAAGGCCCCGGTGTCGTAGCAGATTCTTCTTCTGGAATGGGACCATTGTTCATGAATGGACTGATTGCTGGGATGGATCTAGTAGGACTTCAGAACATGAGAAACATGCAAGGGATCCCTCTGACCGGGCTGGTCGGGTTTCCTGCTGGATTTGCAGCGGTGCCCGCCGGCGAGGATGTGAAAAGCACCCTGAGTATGTTGCCCATGATGCTGCCGGGCATGGCGACCGTACCACAGATGTTTGGCGTTGGAGGACTTCTCAACCCCCCCATGACAACCGCTTGTACCGCAACTGCTCCGGCTTCGTTAACAAGCACAACAAAAAGCGGTACAGCCAGCGCGGAGAAAGCTACTGAGGATAAACAGAGTAGCCAGGATGTGAAAAAAGAAACTCTCTCGGAAGATAAGCCTGGTCCTAGTTCGTTTTCTAATCAGACAGAATCCGCAATAACTACCAGTAGTCCTGTAGCTTTTAACCCGTTTCTTATCCCAGGGATGTCTCCTGGACTGATCTATCCCTCGATGTTTCTTTCCCCTGGCATTGGGATGGCGCTGCCCGGCATACAGCAAACCAGGCACTCGGAGGCGGCCAACCTGGAAAGCCAGAAGCGGAAGAGAAAGAAAGCGAAAGGGGAATCGGCGAACCCAGAGCCAGAAACTGTCTCGCTGCCGGAAAAGGAAGCTGCAAACAGTCAAAACTGTACCGAGCAAACACCGCCTTTGTCGGCAGAGAAGGAGCAGGACGGACCAGCAGAGGAGGAGCACGAAGCGGCTCATGATACCAATTAGAACTTTTCTTTCGTTGAAAAAACAAAAAAAAAAAACACAAAAAGATTGTGGCTTGTGAGTTTCTTATCCCATAAACTCTTTGTTACTTACCCTCCCGCCCCGCTCCGGCTTCATAAACCTGTGTTTCCATGAGTAATATTATCTACCTAATTCCCTGTCAGAAGAACTCTGGTGACATACTACATGTTAATAGTTGCAGGGTCTTGCCACTTTATTAGATAAACAGTGTTGTCTAGCTAGTATGGGAGGCACCGAATTCTCGTTCTGTTTTTCCAGTCGTTCATCCCAGCTGACGATAGCAAGTCCAGTACTCGGTCACCCCCCAAATTGCTCACTCCTTTGAGAAGAAAAAGCAGCAAAACAAAACAAACGAGCAAAAGAAAAGTCTTTACCTCTCGGTCTACAGGCAGACGTGGGTATTTCTGTCTGCGGCGACGCTGACCGAATAAAGCCTGTATTGGGGGGTAAAAAGCACAGCTATAGTAAGTGCTGATGTGTATTTTTGATTTAAAGTATTTCCCTATTTTATCATGGTTACTAGAATAGTAGTATAGACAGAAGTATATAACTAATGATTGAAAATGCATATATTCATTTCTTTGAAAGGAAAAAGCATAACTGGTAGTGATATAATTTCTTGATCACCCCCCCACCTCAAAGGTTTGGAGACAAACTGCCGCGAGTGAAAATACGACGTAGACATTCTTTTGTATTTTTTAAAAGCAAAGTTTGGTTTTACGTTACGTGGAGTTTAGTTGCCCTTTCCTCGATAGTTACAAGAACTTTTCGGCTTGAGCTGGAAAGGTTTTGCACATCTTGCATGACTTGTTTGGGATTCCTGTACCTGTAGCTGCCAGCTTCTTCACCATTCTGCTAGTCTCCGGTTCTCCTCTATGGCGTTAGTTCTCATCTATGGCATTACAAGTGCTGTAAAGGTGGTGGTTTTTTTCCAGCCGTGAACAGGCCACACTGTTTTTAATGCTCTTACATGGACACTGAGGCTTTTTGAGTTTTTGTATTTTCCACTCCTTACCCCAGCAACATCCTTTCAGCAAAGCAGGGAAGGCTGTAGGCCAGCGTTCCTGCCTGGGGAGTCCTCTCAGGAGGACCGCTGAGACTTTCAGAGCTTGAGTTTCTTCTTTCCTAGCATTAGACTGTGAAGAGATGACCTTGGCTGCTTCTTTCCATTCCGTTTTCTGTTGAGCAGCATTTCCAAGTTCCCCCCGCACTGGCAAATGATTTCCACGTCTGCATTTTGAACGGACGGGTTTTAATGCCGCCGGCCCCCGCAGCTCTGGGTACTGAGTCTCCTCCGCAGGCAACTCCTCTTCTCTCTCCTTCCCTTCACTCCTCGTTTGATTTTTTTTATTATTTTTTTTTTCCCCCCCTTCACTTGGGCTTGTTCTTATTTGCAGCTCATGGTTTGAGACTTGAAATAAACCCACGGTGGTGCAGCAGTGAGATAGCAGGCAGGCTGGTGAGGGAGCTGGGAGCGCGCTAGTCATCGGTTTCACATTTGGTTGTCACAATTTACTGTATTTTTTACTTATTTTTCTGTTACAGTTTTGCTAATTTATCAGATGGTCCAAATGCTTTGACATAACTATTTCAGTTTGCATTATTTATTTATGATGCTTTTTGTCATTGTCTTTTATACATTTGGGATTATAAATTATGTACATGTTAAAATTAGCATCTCAAAGAAGTCTGTTACCCATGGTCTAAGAAAGCATTTGGTTTCTATTTTCAAGGAATTTATTCCCAGTTTACTGGATTGGATGATTTTCTCTTTTTTTTAAAGTATGTAACCAGTCATAATGCAACATCCCCACACCCCCACACCCCCGATAATTAAATGTGTTCTATTTAATAACATCCTTGTAGCATAGATACTGTATCACTATCGACAGATTTCTTAGAAATGCTGCTATCTCTATTTAACTAACATTTTGTTCAGTTTTGCCTCCAGTGGAAGCAGAAAGGGTTTTTTCAGCTGTTAAATCCAAAATCAATATAATTTATTTATGTAAAAAAAAAAAAAAAATCACAATTGATATATTTTTGAACCTTTTAAGTACTAACTTTCTTTTTATTCAGTAGAAGAACATGTACTTGCCCTAAATCCTTAAAATACAAATGCTATAAAACTTCATATATCTTCAAAGCCTTACTATGAATGGATACAGAAATCTTTCCAGCGTCCATTTCTTGTTACGGGATGGGTTTTCCAGGGTTACACGTGTAAGGAACAGGGTTTAAAGTGAACTTTATTTAATTAGCCAGCATGCTCTATACCTTGTTCTTCCGTATCAGACATGTATGCTACGTCTCTGGGTGTTTAGGCTTCTCTTTGACTGCTACTTTGTGACCCTTTTGCAACCCGATATACTCTGTGGATTATTTAAATTGTAAGGCATAAGTGGCTTCTTCTTTTCCATCATATCCAAAACAAATGCCAAATTTTCACCAGTTTTCATGGCTACTCACACAAACATACATTCTTCACCAAATGTGCTAAGAAAAATAAACTGTCTGTGCTCTTGAACATGGATAAAAAGAAAAAGATTTAAAAGTCAGATTTTTATTTTTTTAATTTAGTGACTAGATGATGCTTATCTTTCAGACTTGGCAGAGCCTTGCTACAGATGTATATAATTTTTTTCAGCAAATATATGTGAATGTTTAATTCACCTGACTCAGTGATAAACGTTACTTGCCTTTTTCTCAGCACGAACCCGTTGAGAAGCTGTCGAACCCAGCGGAATTCTCACTTCTTTAGGGTTACTCTTGGTGTCCCAGGTGCGTTACTCTGGGGAAGGGCCACTCGCCAGCTTTGCCTGCCACAGAAGGAGGTCGCTGGGTCAAAACCCCGCTGCCACCAGCAGCTCTCAGCCGGCGCCGCGTGGGTTAACTGACTGTGTGGTGTGGGGCAGCCTCCTCTCCACCTCCATGGCTTGCCAGGCCAGTGAATCTGCCCAGGCTCCTCGGCCAGTGGCAGGGGCTCCCTGCTGACCAGCTTCATCCAGAGGGCGGGTGGGAGCCCAGAGCCCAGACATGAGATCCCCGGAACCAGTTAGGGTCCCTCGTGCTTACGCAGCACCTCCCAGCAGAAGAGGGTTCGGTTCCTCTCGCTGAGACACTGAGCTCCTCCGTCTAAGCCAAGAAAAATGCTGATAGGTGCCAGATAAATGCTTGTTGCAAATCTCAGTATCTCATGCTACAGAAAAGCAGGAATTCATTCCGTTTTTCAGAGGAACACACAGATGCACAGGCAAAGCTAAATAATTTCTCTAAGGTCCAGGAAAAAAAAGGCACAGAGCAAAGCAGGGAGTTTTGCTTGCACCTGCCCTTGCACCAACACCTTGTCCTGGCATTTTGTTGTTGCGTTTATTTGGGGGAAAGCACCGGACAGAAGAAGCATCACATCTCACTCGAACAGAGGCAGAGGAGGCAAAACGATGGCGCGAACTCATTTCCAGTTCTTGAGTCTCCCTCAGATTCCATCTCCAGGTGCTGCAGCCTCCCACCCGGGTGTCGTTGATGAGCAACATTTATTTGCTCAAAGGGTCTGCAGGAGCCAAGCAGAGCCTTGCTACGTGGAGGAGCACTCGTGCGGCCAGGGGCTGCTCTGCTGTCACACCAGGGGCAACACTCACCTCCTGCTAGGCAGTGAGTGGATGTGGCTGGGGAGGATGGGCACGGGCGGGCACAGCTCTCTGGGTTTCGCTTTGCAGGACACGAGTGCCCTTTGCCAGAGCCTGAGGGAGTAAAACCCCCTGCAGCTGCCCCTTCCCCGCTCCTGTCCCTGCCTGATTTTTAGCTGATGGGACCCAGAAAAGTATCACTGCACATTCAGGTGGGACTTTTCATTCTCTGTGTGGTCACAAAAAGCTCATTGACGGTTTCCCCCACCACGTGCCCAGGCTGGGGAAGCGTCACCTTTCGCTGCTCTGGTGTCACAAGGATTTTGGACTGGAGATCTCGGCTGGCAGTGAGCAGAGGACAGCTTCTCTAATGGCACTTGGTTGGTATTGAATAAGGCTTGAGTTTTTCGGTGCGTTCGTATCACCCACCTCTTTGGGAGCCGCTGCAGCTCCGGGGCTGGGGAGCATGGGCTGGGTCACGAGACCACCAACTGCCACCACTTTTCATAAGTTCAGAGCAGAACCAAGTGCTTTACCCAGCACCTTTCGCAGTCCTCACAGGCTCTGCAATGAGGGTGCCAGCGCACAGCAGCCGGGGGGCCGGGCAGACGGGCAGCACTGACAGGCAAGGAGCTGCTCCAGGGGCTGGCAGAGCTCTGGAAAATTAGTAGAGAGAGAAATTCAGGTTCTGTCTCATTTCCCTTCCCTGCCACCTGCTCAACATGCCCTTCACAGCAGGCAGAGCTGCCCGGGGAGCATCGTACTCCACCTCCAGCTGCCGTTCTTGGGCCATTTGTGGTTTGACGGTGCACCCAGCGCTGGCTGGAGCCCATCGAGCACCACTAATCCCTGGAGAACCCAGACTGCACCTCAGAGGACATGAAACAACACAAGATCTCCAGCCCAGGAGAAAATCCAGCCTGCTCTCATCTCACCTTACCAGCCCTCCAGGATCAATGCTCCGTTCAGACCATTACCTGGCTTGCCCTTGCTGGGCATTACTGGTTTAGCTTGGAATTCCAGGTCAGCCCTGGGCACGGGGGGGTCCATGGGACAGAGCAGGAGCCGCGCTGTGTGCCCAGCAGCTCATCTCCCCTGGCTCCTGCAGAGCACTTGGCTGGGCGGATTTTCAGCCGGGTGCGTTGTAGCGAGAGGAGACACCGGGAGGAGCGGCCCGTACCGGGCCCGTACCGGTCGGAAAGAGAAAAGTCACATTTTTAAGGAAAACATCAACTTTTTTTTTTCTTTTCCCCCCAGCAAAGCAGAGATGTCAAAGCAAGGCACAGAACGCAGCGCTTGGGGTCCTCCCCGAGGAACAGACACGGCTGCGGGACTCTGACTTATTAATTAACAGCAATTAAGCGCCTTCCGCGGGCCCGCTGCCCCCGGACCCCGGGCCTCGGGGAGGGGCGGGGCCTCGGAGGGAGGGGGCGGGGGCCTCGTGTGGATGGGGCGTGGTCTGTGTGGAAATGGGTGCGGCGTAGCTGGAAAGGGGCGTGGTCTGCAGAACGGGAGGCGTGGTCTGCTTGTGTTGTGGGCGTGTCTCAGACGAGGGGCGGGGCCTGAAGGGATCGCACCGCCCACCTCCCTCCTCATTCGCGAGCGCGCGCGTGCGTGGCGGAAGGTGCCGCTCCCTTCCGGCGGCCGGTTTTGGCGCGCAGAGCGGTAGGGCCGGGCCGGGCCGGGTTTGTCCCGCCATGTCCCGCCCGGAGCCGCCTCCCGCCGAACCCGGCGCCGCCATCGAGCGGCTCTGCCAAGAGCTCAACCTGGACGCGGCCAGCGCCGCCGAGGCTCTGCGGGACTTCACGGAGCTGAGGGGAACCTACAGCTTGGAGGTGAGAGGCGGGGGACGGGGCGGCGGCCGCTCGGGCCTCTCAGGGGTGGCAGGGACGGGGCCTTGTCAGGGGTGGGGTGGGGTGGGACGGGCCGCGCCGAGGGGCCGCCTGCACCGGGGCGGCCTCCCCCCTCTCTCCCGCGTCTCTAATACTGGTGTAGCCGCCGAGGCGCGGAGGGGCCGTTCCGGTTCCCGCCGCCCCCCGCAGCTGCCTCTCCGTGGCAGGGCGAGGCGCTGCACTGGTTGGCTTGCGCTCTCTACGTCGCCTGCCGCAAGAGCCTGGTGCCCACCGTGGGGAGCGGCGTGATGGAGGGGAACGGCGTCTCGCTGACCAGGATCCTGCGCTCCGCCAGACTCAGGTGAGCTTTCTCCCCTTGCCCTGGCCGCTTGCCGGCTGCTCCGCTAAGGCCGCTCATTGCGGTACCCGCTGGTGTGCTCACGGCTCCCAATCGCTGCGAAATTCCTGTCCCGAGGTAACGGTGTAAAGCTGTAACTCCTCTCTTGTTAGAAATGGAAATCAGATGCTAATCCATCCTTTTCAACTTCAAGCCTTTGAAAACTCCCCTGCGTCAGACCAACAGTTGTTCCACCGCGTACCATGGCTATTTCTTTTTTTTTTTTTTTTTTGTAGTTAATTGGAACACAACCAAGACCTCTGAGTGTCCCATTAGCAAGCCAGTTAAGCCTGGTGTCTGACTGGGGGTTTAGGGTGCAGTGCTGAGAGCTGTGCTGCTCTTTCTGGGGACATGGGAGCAGTGGGGACAGCTCTGCTCACTGCTGCAGCTCTGAGCTGCAGTGACAGAACTTGGGCATTTTTCCTGTTCCACTTGCAGAGCTTTCAGCTGGAATGCCCCAGGGAGGGGGGGTTGCCAGTGTAACTGCACCTGCCGATAACAGGGCTTTGTGTAGGTGACTTTGATAGGCATGGACTCTTGTTTGTGGTTCTGTTGCTTCTCCTGTCACCCTCTCGATGCACACAGTTGTGCACACTCTCCTTCCCCCCTGTCATAGCTGTGCTGGTAAATGTTAAACAAACTCGGTGCTTGTCACTCAGAGTGAGTCAAGGAGGGGAAAAAATAAAAAAGGCAAATGATAAGAAGTGAAAAGCTTACAACACACAGTTTGAGAGTTTAGATGGATGTTCAATCAATCAAGGTGTTCAAAGTGGATGTTCAACCCATGCATTAATCCAGTTGGTCATTAAGGAGTAAATATGTTGCATTTTGACTTCTTAAAAATTTCAGAGTAAAGGAAGCTAGCTAAAGCTCCAAATAAAGAAGGCTTTTATTTTTTCTTTAAGTTTAATTCAGTTTTTTAGCAAAATGAAGAAGTGGATGGACATGTCAAATCTACCGCAGGAATTCCGAGAGCGAGTGGAGAGGCTGGAGAGAAATTTTGAAGTGTCAACTGTGATTTTCAAAAAGTTTGAACCAATGTTTTTGGATATATTTCAAAACCCTTACGAAGAAACTTCTAAACCACAGCGAAGCAGGAAACAGAGGTATTTTTGAGATTTAATGTGACTTTTTCCTTAGAAAGGGCTGTACCTGCTGTAGGTTCAAAACTGAGGTGGTTATTTCTGCTTTTAAAAGCTACGTAAAGTTCCAGAGTGAACTTTCTCTGTGGCCTTGGTCCTGAAATGCAGCAAATCCAGAAATATCCCTAATCTTGACTGGGCACGGCTGACATCAGCAGAGCTCTGCATCCAGGGGGCTGGTTACGCAGCTCCCTGCACCGTGCAGGCATCTGTGTGTGGTGGGGAGAGGTGCGGTGGGCTGGAGTAGCTTGAGATGCAGCCAGGCTGGAATAATTCAGCACGGGGATGGTTTGTCTTGGCAAAGCAGGGGCTGAGGTAGTTGCTGTTGTGATACAATCCCCCCGCACCAAGCAGCGGGGTGTCCGCGGTGACCTCAGTGGGTTTTTAGACAAGTGGTACCACACCACCAGAAGAAGGTAGTGGCTGATTTTGTGACGGGCTCAGTCAGTGGTGGTGTTGCCGTCCAGACATGCACTGAAATTCTGCCTTGAGCGTGCTCCCCGTCGCCTGCGCGGCCGCCTCTGCGGTGGCTTCATAGCGAGAGCGGAACCTTAATGATGAGGGAGCTGAGCTGGGGCTGTGTGAGGTGTTTCTGCCAGTTCATCTGTGTGCTCTGGATGTGAGGGGGGATAACTGGTCTGGTAAAAGACTGGCGCGGCCCCACATCTGTAGGTGGGAAGGTTGCTTCTGCTGCCGCAGCTCCTCACCTACAGCGGGTGGCTTTCCACTCGCTGCTGCCTGTTGGGAGAAAAGTTGTTGCTGTGCTCTAAGTGGAGCAGGCTTTGTTAGTGTAACTGCAGCTTTGGCTCCTCCGTGGGCTGTCTTGAAGAATGCCTTCCCTGGTCTTCCAGCTCTGTGGGATTGGATCATCTCGGCTCCCAGCACAATTCAGCAGATGAGCTGTAATACAAGGTGTAGCTGCTTGTTTCAAAGGCATCACTCGTGCTTTAGTAAAACATTCAGGAAAACTGTTACTGGAATTTATACAGCCCTCAGCATCTCGCTGCCTGCGGGAGGATTCCGTTAGAGATGTGACACCAGCAATACAGCGTGTCCAGGGTCACGGGCCAAAGGCAGCTGTTGGCCCAAAAAAGGGTCAGCAGGTCAGGGGTGCTGCACAGGACGCTCCATGGGGCGAGGGAGGAGACTTGGTTAGTGAAAGCTGAAATAAGGACTTGTGCCTTAGTGTGAGGATAGACAATGGCTCCAACAGTGATTTTGAGCAAGGAAATGGAATGAAGTTCTTACTGTAAAGCAAGCTGCAGCTTCCTGGAACTGAAGACTGACTTCTCCCCCCTTTTCCTCCTTGCCAGGCGGGTGCCCTGTGGTATCAGAGATCTCTTCAACTTCTGCTGGACTCTCTTTGTGTACACTAAAGGTAGGCTGGCTCTTTTTAGCTGCGTGGTTTGTATACGTTCTGAGTTTTGAACTACTTCTTGTGTTGCTTGACATGATATGCTGTCTCTTAAAGGTAATTTCCGTATGATCGGAGATGATTTAGTAAATTCCTATCATTTGCTTCTCTGCTGCTTGGACCTGATTTTTGCAAATGCCCTTCTGTGTCCGAATAGAAGAGATTTGATAAATCCGTCGTTTAAAGGTATGGTGGGGATGGCTTATTTTAAATCAAATGTACTCTGTTCTCTTGGCTCTTTTCAAACTATGTTGATGGTCTCTTTTCTTTCCCCCCCACTCCCTCCCTTGTTCTCAGGCTTACCAGTGGACTTCTATGCGACAGAGACCAAAGCCTCTGAAGATCCTCCTTGCATCATTGCCACACTATGTGAGCTGCATGATGGGCTTTTAGTAGAAGCAAAAGGAATAAAGGAACACTACTTTAAACCATACATTTCAAAATTATTTGATAGGAAGGTACATCTTACTAGTTTTAAGAATGCGTGGTAGTGCTCAGATGAATGATCTCGAGACCATTGAAGTCCTGCAGGGAAGTTCACTAATAGGCAAATGAACTTGGGCTGGGGCAGGTTTTCTTCTGATGTATTTTAGCAAGAGCAGAATTTGCTCTCGCTTTTAATGACGTGTGCTGTAAGGTGCCTTGTGTTTTGGTTTTTTTTGTCAGTGTCTTTGCTTTCCTTTCTTGGCAGCGTGAAACTGAGTCACGGGTGATAATGTTTTCTTCAGGCACAAAAGCAATCTGATTCTGAAGTATTTTTATGGGGTAACTGTCATGGTAGTGTGGGTCCCACTGCTTGGAGTTGAGCAAAATGCTCTGGAAGGAAGAGGCTGAGGTTGCAGGTGTACAAACTGTTCTGTCTGGATTTGATCCTGAAAGTTTCCCAAGCTCTGTGGAAGTTTCTGTGTAGTGGTTCATCAGGTCAGTCCGTAACCCACCAATGGAACAGACAGTAAAGAGCAGCACTCTTTCTGAAAAATGAGTTTAACTGGAGTCCTGCTAGAACTGGGCTTGGTCCTCATCTGTTTTTCTTGTTAATGGCATCATAGTCCTTTGGTGTAAACAAAAAAGAAAGTCCACTTATACTCCTAAATCTCATTTTCTTTTTGGCTAAGACCATCGTGCCCACGCACTGTTAGAGTTGGAATGGTTTTGATTTTATTATGCAGGATATTTCTGCTTTTTTTTCTCCTTAGATCTTAAAAGGAGAATGCCTGTTGGATCTCTGCAATTTTACAGAAAATAAGTAAGTTACAGCTTATGTTCTTTATCACAGCATTTGGTTTCATTTGTAAAATACAGGCCTTTGAATCCTAAATCTCAGGTTTTCCCGCTCCTTTAGCTCACCATAGCTACTAATTTGTCATTATTTGACAGTCAAAGCTGCTATCTGGCCAAAAGGCTTTTGGGATCTGAGATGTGTCAAATGTCAGGCAGCCAGCTGCAGGGTTTCCTCCTTAATGTCAGGTTTTATGCTGCTTGCCCTTATTTTCTAGCAACTGTAAGCTTTGAGTAATCCAAAGCAAATCAAAGCCTTGACTCTGAAGTTCATGGACGTGTTTATATACACACCTCAAATGTTATACCCGAGCAGGGAATTGCTTAGATTGCCTTCTTAGTCTCCAACCGAGTGTATGAGCTTGTGAAAGCAGCAGAAGTACTCAAAAGGAAAAGAAGCAACAATTGCACAACCACAAAAAAAAAAAAAGAGGTAGTGTTTCTGTGGGAGGCAAGTATAGCTGGTTCCCAAACTTTAACTCACCTCTGAAAGCTAAGTGAAATGCAAAATATGAACAGCAGCTGCTTTGTTCTGCATCCCTTAAAGGGTTGGGGTGGGTTTTTTGCCTTTTCCAAAAATACCTAATCATTTTTTTTTCTTGCAAGGTGAATTTTTTAACTTGCTGGTTTGAGAATTTTGAGCAGAGACTCGTTCTAATGACGTACAGATGTGTAGGTACAAAACTGTGTTGCTGTGATACTAGAAGTTCACCACTTCAAATGAGTTTCTACTTGAAAATTAATAATATTCCTTTAATAATACTGTGGTCTGGAATGATAGAGCAGTCCCTGGGCTCTTGGAGTTGGCCAGACATCTAAAGGAAGCGTGGAAGCCTCTCTCTTTCTTTGTCCAAACTTTTCATAGACCTTTACTTTTTCTGAAAGACATGGGGAAGATGAACCTGGGATACAGTCAACTTCCCTATGGGATCACAGGTTCACTTGCATCACGAGTACATGGTTATGCCCTGTCCATATGCATGCTGAAGTGGTAGCTTGAATTGCTGAGATGCTTTGCAGGCAAAACCTATTTCATAGTGTTGGCGTGTCGTGCCAAAGGTGCAGGCAGGATTTACTGACCCGAGCTGTTTCTGATTTTTTTTATCCAGAGGTTTCATTCTGCTTCCCAAGTGTAAGTTTAAAGCTTTGCAACCTTTGTAGGATTAAGTGTTCCTGGTTTCCAGTTGGGTGAACTGGAATAAAGAAAATGAAGGATTTGGTGTGTATCCTATGGCAGCGGTGATTTCAGAAGTTGAATCCAGGCGGCTGGCTCTTCCAGTTCCTTTCCTCTCTGCCATTATGAAAATTACAGGCTGCAAAGTGGCAAATCTGGAAATCAAACGTCACTCATTCAGTGCAGCTACAGTTAATGTGCTCTGTGTATACATCAGTTGTTTCCAAATGCTTTTATTCACAACTGGGGTGGAAGCAAAGTTGTGGTATTTTTCCCCTCTTCTTGCTGAGAGCCAAATGTTGGTGGTGACTCAGGAGGAAGAGTGGTCCCTGCAGCGGATGGGGGAGGTTTCAAGTCCAAATGCAGGCAGGAATGAGCACAGGCAGATCACCTGGGGGAGTGGAGTTCTGTTTGCAAGCAGCACTGCTGCCAAAAGCATTAAATGCTCTGAGCGGTGGCTTCAATTCTTGTATCTTTGCTCCAGTGGCACCTTGTTTCTTCAGTAGTTTGGTCTTTGATATCAATCCTGGCTTCTCTTTCAGCAAAGCACTGAATAAAGAGTATGAAGAGTACGTTCTGACAGTGGGTGACTTCGATGAGAGGGTTTTCCTAGGAGCTGATGCTGAAGAAGAAATTGGCACTCCTCGAAAATTCCCTACAGACATGCCAGTGGGGAAAACAGCAGCAAGAGCTCATGTAGAGTGTCATCTGCAGCAGCATTTTGAAAAGGTGATTCATATAACACGTTGCTCTCACTTGAAGTACTCCTTGTTTCCAGTCTTCATACGCTATTTCAGTGGCTGAGGTGACTTTGAATTTTGTGAACTTTTCCCTGAGAAGAAGATGATGACAGATGCCATTTGCAGGCTTCAGCGGGTGCTGTCTTGTTGCTTAGGAGAAATGGTCATGTCTTTTTTTGCTGTGGAATTTAGTAAATTACTATTCTTTCACGTGTGTAGTTTGCTTTTGTTCAAGCAAAATCAGTAGGTGAGACCTAAATACGTAGGTCTTACAGCTTTGTTCAAATTTCATTTATGCCCCATAAGAAGAGTGGGAAACCTTTAACACTGGATTTTTATCTTTGGGTTTTTTTTTTTCCCCCTAGTATTTCTTTTTTAGGACAGGAAAAATCAACTTGTGTACTGTTCTATGGAAAATACCATGGAATCCACAATCCACCAAAGTCTAACTCTTCATTACAGAAAGTAGCCTACAAAACAGAGTTGCCTTTCACTATGTTTAAAAACGTGTGCAATGAAGTTTGCCAGGCTTTTGTCAGTGGTGCCCTGGGGTAGGACGAGAGGTGATGGGCACAAGGGGAAACAGGGGAAGTTCCAGCTCAACAGGAGGAGAAACT
>JANIJG010019968.1:0-23039 GCA_024611175.1 Megaceryle torquata | reverse complement strand
AAATATATCCCAAATTATTTTTTATTTAAAATGTCACTGCTGGAAGAAGTGTTGCTTTTCTTGAGAAAGTCTCTGAGCCATTCAAATGCACTGCTCTGCATAGAAGCTGCAGCACTCAGGATATACCTGTCTTTAATACTGATGAGGTTCTGCTACTGCCCTATACTATAGAATTTGTCTTTTTCTTTCAAGCAGTGATGGATTAAACTTTTAGCTCTGTAGTTTCTCAGTTGTGTCCCTGCTGTTGGTAACACGTCTGGCAGTCACTTATCTGGATGCTTGCCTTGACAGGCAGAGACACACTTTGCTGGAGAAGACTTCCCTCTATTTTTCTGGAAGCTAGTGGGGCTGGACGAAGTCACACAGTATTTGCATTCAAGTTGAAACCTAATTTTGGGGGGCAAACCACAACATTGTATAACTGAAACTTGTTTCACGTGAAATCAAGTCCCAGTGACGTGTCTGTTTGTTTATCTCCTGACTTGGGTTGCACAAGTTTACTTCCTACAAAAGAGCACCTGAGGATTATGACAACAGCAAGTCACCCAGTTTGAAAAGAGGTGGTGACTCTGTAGGTACCTTAACACTTAGACAGTTAGAAGGAGTGTGGGGAAGAAGTGTAGTTCGGTAAAATTAACTTCCTGCCAGTGCAGTTACTGTCACTGTTTGTTCATTACTAAGAAAGAAACTGAGACAGACTGTGTCAAAAGTTCAGGTAGTGGTGGGTTCAACAGGACATGGCCAGTTTTGTGGGAAAGGGACGAGGGGAGAGGAAGGCTCAGTGGGCCCCAAGAATTAAACCAAATACACTAATTTGGTAAGTTAAGGGAAAGTGAGTGTGCCCCGTTTCAGGCAGATCAAACTTCTTGACCATGTGCCAACTCTTTCAGCAGAAAGAGTTTCCCTTGGGTAATCTAAAAATCTTCTGAAGAAAAAAAAACCGTAAAGCCGCCTAATCTTAACCCATATATAACAACACCAGTAGAACTAGCAAACTGATTTTGTTATAGTCAAAACTGTGAAGACTTACAGCATGGGGTTTCAGTTGAGGACAATGTGTTTAAACCAACAAATGCAATTTACCACACGACATGCACACATTTCTTAAAATGCCCAAATCCACGTAAAATACTTTTATCTAGGTAATTATTTACTGTGTCTTAATAATTGGCATGTACTGTGTCAATTATGTGTTTCCCATGTGACCTAGGAATAAAGTCATCTCTGGCATATTCTATCCCTTTCCTTACTTGCTGCTTTGCCTTTACAACTGGGAAGGCTGCTGCCTTCCTCTCCTGCTCTCACTACTCCTTCATATTCCTCCACAATAGTTTCCACTGTTTCTTCTACCACTGTTTGCAGGTGGCTAGGTATAGCACACACTGTCCTCTTCCCTATTCTCTCCATGCTGCTCTCACCCCTTCATTGCCTGGGGTGGAGCAAAGTGCTGGTACCCAGAAGTGCCACCAGAAATGGAGAATGTGGGACTAGATGTTGTATATGCACCAGTGGGAAGGATGCACTTCTTCAATTTGTACGGCAAAGAAAGCAGGTATTGCATGTAGGAGACCTGGCTCGTGTGGTCTGTGATGGTGCTGGCAGGAAAAATCCGAAGCCTTTGGTCATCCTTGCAGTGGAGAAGCTTGGGGGCTTCTGTAACTCTTGGATGGTTTTGACTGTCCCTGTCATAGGATGTACACTTCCCTAAAACTTCCATACGTATTCTTTTCAGAAATTGTTATGATTTAGTCATTGACAAAGTGGAGAGACAGTCGTGGCCCCATCTGCTCTGAGAAAATGTAGGGCTTTTGAGGTTTTTTCCTTTCTGATCTTTTTCTTAGCTGAATGTAGAAATCTTGTTAAAATATATTAATACACAGTTGAACATATCTTCCTGTTCTACCTTGCCAGTGATATATGGAGAGATGGAGAATTTTGTGCTTTGCATAATCGATTGGCTAACTAAACAAGGAAGCTGCCATACAGTGAAGCGATGGGTGAGTCAAATGGCAGTCTGCCCAATGGGCTGACCTGTTCTTTCATGTCTTCTGTGGAATATTTTGTGTTGGGTGCCTCAGAAATTTTCTAGCATTACTCAGTATGCTTTCTTTCCCGCCTCCTGCTTCTACTACAGTGCTTGATAGGTTAACACCAGCTCTTGGGGTTACGTAGGCAAGACATAAATGTACCTGCATGCATGCCTGCGTAAAAATACACACATAGAGGTAACATATATACTGTTTGTAACCAGCAGGCATTACTGCAAGGGGACCAAATATCCTTCGCTGTGAGGACACACCTGGAGAAGGTAGGACATCAAATGCCAAGTGCTGCGTAGGGGGATTTGGCGCTGGCATTCAGTGGTCATCTGTGGCTAGCACAGTGCTAAGGATTTTCCAGGGTTTTGAAAGGAGCGTAACTCTTGTCACTGTGACATGGTGCTGAGATGAAGCTGTCCTCTAATGGGTGTATTAGTTACATGACCCTGCTGAGTGCAGCAGCTGCTGCTGTACTTTTTGCTGGAAGTGTGGAAGGGAAAGGCAAAAAAGCTCTTATCAGCAAACATGAGAAGAATGGATGTGATGTAACACAACCAGATGAGCCGCATCAGCTGCCCTGCGTGTCACAGCTCCAAAGCTTCTGCCTGCCAAATGGTTGGGAATACGGGCTGGTGTTTTAGCTAACCCAGATTTTGTGCACCCTTGTTGTATCAGTTTTGTTGTTTAGGGGCAGTTTGGCTGATGGTTGATCACAAAGTATTCTGCAGCGATCAAAAGTTTCATTTGACTTTAATGAGAGCTGTGGGCAGCCAGAATGTCTAATGATTAGGATGATTATGAATAGGATGTTGTGACTTTAAGTGCTAAAGGACATATCTTGAGTAAATGGGATTTTAATATTTCCACTTATTTCAATGTAGTTTTGACTATTTACACAGCAAATAATATGCATTTTAAATTCTCAAGAATTCTCAGAGTCTTTAAAAGTGAATCTTTGCTCAGAGAGTTATTGTTTGAAGTTCTGGAAGCCATCCAGGCATTTTTGCTACAGATGTTTTGTTAACAGGTTTGGTGCTCAGCCTTGAAAATCTTAGCACCAGGTGTTCGTCGACTTTTGGGAGAATAATCTAAACACAGGAAATTCAGGGCAAGGTCCACCACCTGTCTGTATGTGAGCTAATTTTGTAAGAAAACACAGTTCAATGCTGCTTTTCAAGATATTTCCATTTGCTAAAAAGCCCAAGGGAAGCATGGGAGCCAGCTTTAAGTTTTTATCTCTGAAATACGCCACTAGTTTTAATAAAAGACTTGAGGTTGTACCTGCAACCTCTGTTTTCATACGGTGTGTTTAGAGACTAGTAAAGATTAGCAAAGCCTAATACAAATCACATTTCCATTTTCACTAATGAGTGCTAATTTCTGTAGCTAATGTTTTACTGTATTACGAGAATGGTTGTAAAAGGTGGCCCTACATCATTTGTTCTGCTCACCCTAAAATGTATTATTTTGCATGCGAATGTTTGCTCTGTTCCACACCATCAGGAGCATCTCCTCATCCCAGACAGAGATTGTCTTTGTTAAATCAGAGGAGCTGGGTTGAGGTCCATCAGCTCCAAGTTTAGCCCTCAAATTTTCCATTGTCCCCATGTTCCGTTGGCTGAGATGAATCCTCTTGTTGAGAGAGGACAAGGGTCTAGAAGAATATTTTCATGGTCCAATTACTTCTACTAAAAGTGAAGGATTTTCTGTGTATTCTTCAGATTCTTTTAAAACATATGGACAAGGCATCTAAGATGTTGAGAAAGATCAGAGATCACAGGGTATTGGCAGGACTTAGATCAAATGGCAAACTTACTAACAAGGGGAATGTGCAAAGAATAGAGAATCATATCCATCGAACCTTCTGGTTCACGGCTTCCACCTAAAGCTTTTAACCTCTGTCTGCTACACTTGGCTGCTTTCCCTTAGACATTTTAATTGCTGGAAGAGTCTCTGCTCCACCCATGCTGGAGGACACAGTGGGACACTCTTGATTCAGTCTGGTTCAGTCACATTGCCAAGTTGAGTGCAATTGATTTCCAAGTATACCTTGGCCGGTCATACACGACTGTATCTGGCGCCTGCTTGTATGCATGACTGCAGCCAGGCAGCAGGCAGAAGGTTAAAACATGAGGCGGAACACCTTGTAGCTGCCTAAGCAGTGACTTGTTCATGACACATAAAATGCTTCGTTGCATCTTTTGTTCAGAGTTTTCCAGGTAATTTGGAACAATGGTTAAAACGATACACCTACAGGCAGGTTCAGCTAGGAGGTTTGCAAAACATATAAAGTAGCTGCATCATTGACTCTCGACACACGCTGTTACAGTTGAGGCTGCTGGCTGAGTTTCTTGAAAATAAGGCTACATATTTAGGTGATTTAAACCTCAATTTTTGGAAGTATTGGTCGGGTTTTCTTTGTACTGTCTCTGGGTTTCAAGACCTATCTGTGAAGTTTAGTTCTTATTCAAGTAAATGCCAGACTGAGGTGAGAACTGGTGGGGGGGTTACAATGATTTTATCGGGCACTGTGGATGCTCTGCACACTCAAAAATCAAATCTGAAGTATTTGCTCTTCTGTATAGCTGAGAGCATGTCAGTTGCTCACCACTTCTTCTCCTGAGGAGTAGCAAAATAAATTCTTCATACGTGTTTTGTCTGTCTATATATAAAGTGCATCCAGTCTCCAGGCTGTTTTCTTCCTTTTGTTTTTCTCTTAAACCTATCTGACTGTCTGTTGCTTATGTTGTTGTAGCTGTGAAGGTCAATGACTGTAAATAGGCAAGGTTTGAGGGGAGAGAGAATATTTTTCATCTGGAGAGAAAGTAGGCAAGTTGTTAGGCACTTAAATCCTTTTTCAGGTCTGAAATGTCTCCTGTACAATAGAAAATTGAATTTTTCTTTCCAGGGTTATATTTTAAAGATTTTTCCGTTGGTTGCCTTTGAGGATCAAGGCTTGTGGATCAGTTGTAGAGTGGTTTTAGGACAAATGAGAGCTCTGTGTGGGAGGATGGCGCAATCTGCAGTTGTATAGTTTCTCACAGAGAATGTTGGTGACCTTCAGCTTTGATGGGAGTAACAATCAACTGGCTCATGACTGAGACCAGTTTCCTAGGGTGCCTGGGGCAGTGATTCTGAGTTTCAGAGAGCCTTCTCTGCAGGGAGGCCCTCCAAATACTGTCACTATGGCATGTGAACCATTTATCAAACTTTGTATCCAGATTAATTTTTTTAGTCCACACTGTAATGAGAAGGCTATGATTATGATCACCTTGTTATCACTGATGGGTGTGATTTGCGTGCTCGGATTTTAGTCATGATTTCACCCAAGAGCCTACCAGTTGAAGCAAAAGATGATGGGTGCTAATGTTTAGCTTAGCTGCTAATACTTAAAAAGGGCTGTGATATCACACTCTGCTGTTTTTAGTGGGTGGGAATGAGAAACATCTGTCTTGAATATTACAAAAAATACCCCAAAACTCAGCATGCAGTTTCGTCTGAATCTGTGATAATCAGCACTATGGAATGTGATCTCTTGGGAGAGATTGCATCCTTCTCCAAATTGAGGAAAAAAGGGAAAAAAAAAAAGAGGGGTTGTGAGTAATGGCTTTGTAACACCTAATGTATTCCATTTTTCTGTTAGCTTTTAGTTTATCTTGCCATTTTTCCTTTTTTTGGGAGGGGAAATAAAAACTAATGTTCATGTTGCAGCATGTTATGAAAATATCCTGGAGAGCCTAAATAGTTCAGAGGGAGACTGAGAATAGCCATGTTTGTGGCTTCAAAGCCCCAGTAAAAGTCAATGGGGTTACTCATTTTGATTTCACTCAGATTTACAGCAAACGTGAAGCCTTGAAAATGCAGTGATATGTGCTAGATTAGAATCGAATGGGTGCCCCACTTCTCCTGGGAGTCCCACCCCCACAGACTCCCCTCTTCCCCCAGTTAAAGAGAAAATTTCAAAAGCCAGTATTAAATTGACTTTGAATTTTTGCATTTATTGTAATGATCAGCTATTCTTCTGGAGAAGACACGCCTCATTCCAAGAAATAAGAATTTTCCAGCAGGAGTGTGCAGGGTGAGTTCCCTGCAGAATACTCAGTGGAAAAAAGTTATCCCGGCGTTACTGTGGACATCAAGATGCCTTTTCTGCCATGGTTAAAAAAAAAGAAGTCACCTGTGCCTTTAGGCAAGAGTATCTTTCAAAAACACACCTCACCTGTCAAGCAGAACTATCAGGCCTTGTTGGAGACGTGCTTGAAGAGCAGATGCCTGTTCACAGATGACAACTTCCCTGCTCACATCAGCTCGATTGGAACGGGAGCACTGCTAAAGAGACTACCTCGAAATTTACAGTGGAAGAGGCCACATGTAAGTGACTTCCAGTGAGTAGTGTAAGAGGATGATTATAGTTGATAGCCAGCAAATAGTTCTAGCACTGAGCAGACTACTCTTAGACCTTAATTTAGCTGTTTTTAATGCCTCCAGAGATTATACTTTTTGTATGAGCTGTCATTTTGGGAGGTGAGGTACATGGAGTTTCATAATTGCCTTTGAAACATTTGTTGCCCAAAATCACAACCAGCCTCCAGTAACACTCAAAGCAGGCAGGAAGAGCAGGCAAAGGGAGCAGGAAGAGCTGCTGTCTGTGGAGCTCACAGCACCAGTGATCTCACCATGGTTCCGTGATGATAATTCTCTTGGTGATGATCCCTCTCCCAAAATTCAAGATCTTGTCCTTTTAGAAGATATCAGAGTTTCTAGACGGTTCTTAGCCTTTTACCCCTTTCCCATGGACCATATACTGTTTCTGATGCTGGAGGCTGCTTCCTTCACAGGCAGTGGCAGGTGCCTTATCCTGTTGTTGGGCTTTTTTTTTTTTCCTGCTTAACTGTTTAGTCTGTTTCACATAGGGTGGTCTTTTCCCACCTCTCAAGGTTGAGCTTCTGCTATGAGCAGTAATTAACTATCAGTCAGGGAATTGTTTTTAGTTTGGGGGCCTCTGTTTTCCCCTTGTGCCCATATTTCCAAGGCCTTTGCTGGTATCTCATGCTTAAACTGAAAGTCACAAGAGACACCTGGTTGCAAGGGCTGGTCACAGAGCAAGTTCTCATAACAAGCGGATAGATAACAAGTCTAGGAGTCCAGGACAAGGGCCTAGCACAGTTAGATAAGGCCTGTTGCTAGCAACAGCAGTTCTGTTCTTGATGAACCACTGAGCAATGTCTTGATGATCAGGTCTTCCTGAGGTAACGTACAGAATTATCTGACAATTACAGTAGCACTGACTCCTTGTGTTACCATGTCTTTAAAGGAATTCTGACAGGTAATAGCAGATAGCATCTCCTAGCTAAGTTATTTTCCAGCTGTCATATTTTGTTAGATTTAACCAATTTTGTAGAACGGCTGAGCTTCTGCAAAACTCATAAAAATCACTGAGAAGTAGAGGTACCTGGGCAAGGCGAGCAGGAGAGCTTGGGAATAGTAGCCCTGGTTATCAGAGTTTCATATGTAATTCAGTCTCACAGATGGTTTGTGTTAAGTCAGGATCTGAAGATGGAGGAAGAGTGTGGTCCTCAGGGGCCTGAGCTGGGTTGTGCCAGGCACTGTGGCTGAGGCAGCTATAGCAGCATAGAGGTATCTGGGAGGGAAAGGTCAACATGAGTCCTGGCCTCTACAGACCCCATCAGGTGTCCCTCCACCCCAGAGATACTGGAATGGATTTGAAACCTCCTTTGTCTCTCAGATCACTATTCTGCTTCTCTAAAGCTGTCTTGTGAGAAGGCTGCCATTGGCTCTGAAAACCAAACTTAGCCCAGCAAAGGCTCTCTGAGGATGGATTCTGTGCATCCTTCAGTCTTTCTGCCATTCACCCTGCAGTCATGTAGCTTGCTGCATCTATGACTGATGGCCGCAAATAGAAGACCCAAATTCACCAAGGATAGGAGTTGCTGTCTAGTTACTGTAACTGCTTTCTGAGGGTTTGCTGTTTCTCTGCTGCTGCCTGCAGGGGAGGCCAACAGTGTGAAAATTAGCTTGAGCAATTTGTGGGTCATTAGAGTGAAACATAAGTTTGACACTTAGGTTATTAATTTAACCCCAGAGGCGCTTGTGAGAGGAAAAAAATAACAACATAATTTCTCTCTGAACAATTATTCACAGACCCACTCTTGTCACAGCAACAGAAACTTCTATAGCAGCCATCAGTTAGTCTGTAGCTTGATTGTCAGTCAAATTGTGGAGACATCAGCCAAGTTAGCTGAATGTTTGAACAGTTGTGCTCTGCCACTGTAGACTCTTTTGGCTGAAACTTGTCAGTAATGATGCAGGAGCAGAACTGGCAGGTCTGAAGGGTTGCCTTTTCAGCAAGGTGTTCATGGACACCCACGGCGGTGCATCTAAGCACCAGTGACTTATGTCAGAGACGAATTCAGTGTAGACCAAGCACAAATGTGTGTCCAGACTTGTGCCATTTTAGGCAGAACACACAGTAACACTGGAGTTACACCTGAAACAGAGTAATGCCTGCTGGAACAAAGGGGCTCTAAGTATTTTGAAAGCTTTGAATAGATAGAGGGAGTGTTTTGTTGCACATATCTGTGAGGTTTTTACATCCTAGAATAGGAACTCATTTGATTTCTCATTTTATGACATTTCAGCTCTTCACACAGAAAGTTCTTGATTTCAAACTAAACCATTTTCTGTTACTGACTTGACTCTCCCTCTTTCTTTTTTTTTCGGTTGTGTGCTTCCCAGGCTTTGCACAGAAGTCCAGTATTTTATGCTGCAAACAGAAAGCAACTTGATCTCTGCCAAGGATTAGTGGGTAAGTAAGCTCCTTTGAATAAATATTTAACTATTCTTATACAAAATAACATTTTGTTTGGAAATTTGACTGTATAAAACTTGTCAATAGACATAGAAGGCGTGCATGTCCTTATCTTTTCTCCTGGCATGGTGTGGAGAAAGCAATCATTATGCTGGGGTAGGCTCAGTAAAAAAACTGTCAAGCTTCAAGGTGGTATTTGAGATGTGAGAGATGTGTCCACAAGCTGAAATAACCACTTCTGTGCATGCTAATCCTGCAATAGGAAGTGAGGCTGTGCTCTTACCGGTCTGTCATGTTGCTGCTTGACAATGGAACAGAGACCACAGAAGCAGGAAAATATGATCATTTTGCTATCTCTGTGCATAAGGTGTAGTGTGTATTCTCTTCACATCTTTGAAGTTAAAAAAATAATTTTTATGTCCATGTAACCTAAAGTAAAAGGATGTATTTTCATCTGCAAAACAGGTAGGGCCAGGACTAAATTAATTTTTAAGTGCTTTATGCCCTTAAACACAAAGTCTGCTAAGTACGGTCTTGTATGTGAAATCAGTTGGAAATTATTTTTCTCTTCTGAAAAGTTGTTTTCAAAGAAAAAATGGAAAATTTGTGTTTTTTTACTAGTGTGCTCTTACCGAGAACAGAAAAAAACCCCATGCAATGTCAGTAAAAACTGGAGTGTTTCCATTGAGAGCTATTTCTTGCTAAATTTCTTGTTTAACCAAACAGTACCCAAATGAAAAGATCATACGAAAACAATTATAAAACAACCGTGTTTTGGTTAAATAAAGCACATGTCTGGATTGTCTCATTTTGTGTGTATGATTTGTTATAATTGTAAAGACATCAGCACAACAGCTCTTCTGCTGTTGGTGGTGCTCCTGAACTTGGCTGACAGCTTTCGCTTTTCAGCCAACTGTATGTGTCCGTTTGTCTTGGTGCAGAGAACTGCTGGTTCCTGGCGGCCCTGGAAGCCCTGACATTCCACCAGGACATCTTGGCTGCAGTCGTGCCACAAAACCAGAGCTTTGAGAGGAAATATGCTGGCATTTTCCACTTCCGGGTACATCTGCTCCCACAGACTGTGGGAGGTCTTCAGAAATCTTCCATCACATTTTGTGTCACACCCTCAGTTAATTTGTACATGGCTCCCCTTGGCCAGGGGCAAGTAGCCAGAGGGTATCCTGGCCTGGAGAGTAGCCCGTCACCCCTCCCACAAAGCAGTGTAGGCGGTAGATCAACTACAAGCCACTCTGAGGTTATACCTATGCTTGGCCCTTCTCTACAGCTGTGCCTTACCCATATTTTAATCCAGGCAAGTTTTCCTCCATAGTAGCAAGTCAGCAAGGCTTGAGCACATCTGCTCCAACCATCTACCCCTTTGCCCAGCTCTTGATGGAACTCTGCTTCCCTGCAGTTAGGAACTCCTTCCCCAGAAGCCCAGCTCTGCCTAATTTCTCTGCTTTTATACCTGATACATGCTTTGTTTTTTCTCTATCAGGGTAGGGCTGAGGAATTGGCTTTGTGGGTGTCAGCACATCTTGCTGGCCCAAAGCAGCCCTCCCTGCAAGACAGCTTGTCCTGTCCCCACAGCCAAACTACCTTGCCTTTCCTCTTGTTTCATGGGGAGGTCCCTTCCAAGGGAAACATCAGCTCATTCCTTTCCCCTGACAGTTCTGGCATTTTGGTGAATGGATTGATGTCGTGGTGGATGATCGCCTGCCAGTGAATGAGGCCGGGGAGCTGGTCTTTGTTTCCTCAGTCTATAAGAACGTGTTCTGGGGAGCCCTTCTGGAGAAGGCATATGCTAAGTAAGTGACTCATTCCAAGTTATGCAAATAGTCTCTCTAAAATATGTTGGTTGGTGCCTACACAGCTTGTTCTTGTTTATAAATGCATCTCCTAGGCCTTGCCACATTTGGAGTGTAGTAAAATGGTTCTTGTCTTTCTATTACTGCACAGTAAAAGCTGCCACTGCAGTAGCTGTTATCAATCCAGGCCCTTGAGTTTAAATCCAAGTGTTTAGGAGTAGCTGTGAAAAAAGACCTATCCTGGGGAGTTGTCCTCTGAAGGTTACCATTGTTTGGAGTGTATTGGCCAGGATATTGCCTTCTTTGTAAATACCACAGATGAGCAGAAGGCCACAGATAGGGATTTTCAAAGGCGAATGATTTCTGATGTCTCCTCTGATGTGTTATCAATTTGAGAAACCTCCAGTGAGTTTCACTTTGGGAGTCTGCTGAAGAATTGTACTTTGGTTTTGGGAGTCCACCAAAATGGAGACATTCAACAAGTCACATGGCATGGTGAGAATACGGGTTTCTCTCCAGGGTGTTTTGTCTAGAGTGGTTTATCAGGACTAAGAAGAAAGCAACAAGGCTTAAGTAATGGAGTTTGTTGGTCTTGGGCTGGAATTATCTCTGCAGTGCAAAGAAAAATCCTGGTTAGCGGTGAGAAAAAGATAACAGCAAAGGAGAGAAAGTTCAGCTGTTTCCATTTGGAGTTATCACTGGAACAGAAAGAGCTGAGAAAGTTGTTCTGCAGTGGTGAAGAAAATCAGATTGAAGACTGAACTCTTAAGGCACTGTATCTGTGTCCAGCGATACAGTCAGACAACACTCACTGAGGCAGAAATTGTGATGGGCATGTTCTCACTACTGTGTAGTGAGGGGTGATAGTGAAGAGTCCCTTTCAGGCTATGACAAATCTTGAAGGCAATGTGCCACATTCCTCTCTTCTTAAATGAGAAAGATTCCTCTAAAATAAGCATTAGTTACAGCCTTCCTCAACCTATCATTTGTGACTGTAACTCCAAAAATACATTGATGTCTTTTTTGCTAGACTCTATGGCTCCTATGAAGATCTGCAGATTGGGCAAGTTTCAGAAGCCTTGGTGGATTTTACGGGTGGTGTTAATATCAGGATCAAGCTTGCAGCAGCTCCTCCTGATCTGTGGGATATCCTGACAAGAGCAACCTACAGCAGATCTCTCATGGGCTGTCATACACATTTAGGGGTGAGACTTGGAGTGACATCAAATGGCTTCACAGCTAAAAACCTTTCTAGACCTGTTTCCTGCCACTCAGCTAGTTGTTGCAACTCAAAAAACATCAAAGCTGCCACACATGACTCTCTAGAAATTATATTCCTAAAGTTTGTACGTGGCACATGGATCAATTCCCTGCTGCTCTCAGCTCCCTGTTGCTGCATTTAAGAACTGATTTATCTATAGAAGAACCTCTATAAGTAAGGACCTGCTGCGTTTTCCATTTTTACAGATGGTGCAGTGGAGCACAGAGACTCGTGGAATAAGCTTATAAGCAAAGATAGAGAGGTGTGTAGTTCAGAACATGAATTCAAATCTTGGCTTCCAAGCTTTATTCTAAGACTTGAGCTGTTGGGAAACCCCAGTCTTCTGAAAATCAAAACCTAACGTCCTGGACTTTTTAAAAAGTGAGATGGTCTCTAGCCAAATATCTGCAATTTAGGAAGGGACCTTCCCAAACAATTTTCCAATTCCAAGCATGCTGCAAAACATGGCTGTTAGAAACTTAGACTTTTTTTTTTTTTTTTTTTCAAACCATTCTCCATTTGTTTTGAGAGTCATTGATTACACAGGACAGGTACAGGTCTGTGGTGTAGGTATTAGTCTGTTGTATAATTAGGGATAGAATAAAAGGTTTATTTTCCTTCTGTTTCTCTTCCTTGTATACAGACAACAAAGGTCCTGAAGAATGGGCTTGTTGCTGGCCATGCCTACACAGTAACTGGTATTAGAAAGGTAAGACTAGTCCTAATGTCCCAGGTCCAGGTTTGTTTGCATGTCAGCAATTTTTTTGAAGTCATAGGTTCAACTCTTAGTGAGAGCAGCTACAATATCTCCTCCCTGATGCTCTTCTCTTAGTCTAAGGCTAAAAGAGACTGCGTGTTTTGTAAATACTCACTTTCAAGTGTGTATATGTTAGTATCGTGACCTTGATGTAAAGGACAGTGGTTATAGATCAGCATATCTCTTAAGGGTGGGAATGATTCATGGAGCTCTGTTGAGAGCACCACCTACAAATGCATCTTAGCTGTTAAGGATGAAAGGACTGGCCTTTGGGGATGCTGGGAGGTTGTGGTGAAACATACTTGGGGTAAAAAAGCCTTCCTCTGAAGTTAAGGGAGAGGCCATAGAGAAGTAAAGATAATTGAATACAAGGGCCCAAACATGAAAATCTGCAGATGGAAATGTGAGCCAAGGCTAAATAAAGGGACTGAACTGGGTTCCTATGCAGAGAGTAGCAGGTAGACCCCAGTGATCTGCAGAAGTATCACCAGGAATTCCCTAAATATATTTGTCTAGAGGGACAGGTCCCAAAGAGTGGGAGAAAGCTTGAGCTTTCTCCTCCTGGATTGAGGGATGACTATTTTGTCAGCCACCTTTTGAGACTGGACAAGGATGGCAAATGATTTTGTGGGGCTTTGGACATGTGATATAGATGTGGGTGAAAGCACATTCAGTACCTCTAACAAGAGGTACTAGGAAAGCTGGAAGAGATACTATGAGCTGGATGACGTACGCTTATGTCCTCCACATGCAGCAGGAGGGTTTTAGGTATGGACTTCATCAGTGACATGTCTGTCAGCCTGGCTTCTCTGATGCGATGAAGAGCCTGGCAGGAGTAAGGGACTGACTGAGCACATGGAGGCAATGTGAAGTCAAATTTTCTGCTGCATGCTGCCAGCAAAGCCCCTAGGGGGCCTGCCTTCCTCTTCTTCCACTGTGGCACCTCAGTTCAGGAGGCACTAATCTATGTGGTCATCCCAGGGGCTGTACTGTGCTGTGCCATTGCACTGGGGTAGGACATAGTTTTCACAGTTGTACAGTCCTGACCCCACATAAGCCCAAAATGAGCAGATGTTGGAAGGAAGAGGAATTTGTGGTTGAGCCTGCAAATTAGGAATCTGTGAGGTCTCTGGTTTCAGTTATAGAAGGTAAGATAAAAAATATTAATCTCTTTGTACCTGCATTCAGAATTACATGTTCATAGATTTTTATCATACTTGCTGGCATCTATGAGAACAAACAAAGTCTCTGTTAGTATTTGACATAGTACAGTGACATAAACCAGATGAGAACCACTATGACCTTGGTAAGCCCAGTGTTACTGTTTCCTGCAGGTGACCTGTCAATATGGACCAGAAAACCTAGTGAGACTGAGAAATCCATGGGGAAGAATTGAATGGAAAGGAGACTGGAGTGACAGGTGAGTTTAAAAAAGAGGTCTGTTGCTGAGTGGGAGGAAAGGTTTCTTGGAGGAAAGCTGCTGCCATCTTCAGGCATGAATTAGTGCTGAGTGCAGCATTAAGCTAAGTAACAGTTACCCGCACAGACCCTCTGGTGTCAAAGCAATGACTCAATAGATTTGTATTTCTCCAGCAGGTAGTGCTCAAATAGTTGGGCTCACTTCACACATGCAGCTTCAACAAGCTCAGTTCTGCTTTTCCATTCACTGAATGCCAGAAGAAACATAATATGAACATCAGATGCTGACCACATTGCTGTGATCTGGATGGCATGCAAAGTGACAGATAGCTGTGCAGGAGGCTCTCCACAAACAGCATGTTTCAGAGCACTGGAGGGACTGTCTGTGCAAAGTCCTTCACGGGCTGCAAGCTGTTGGAGTTGGGTGGCTGCAAAGGAGTCCTTTGTCCTGGCAGTTTGGGGAAATAAAATTGGGTATGAGATCAGAGGAAGCAACTAGTGAGGCAAATGGGCCCTGTACTTGCATCTGCCTGAATTTTTTGATTGGGATCCATGAAAGACAGAGGTTTGCATTCTAGACCATGGGCAGATGTATACTTGGGTCCTATTCCTCTTTGAAGGGGAATGTCTTCTTTCCTTCCCCTTTCCTTCCCCTTTCCTTCCCCTTTCCTTCCCCTTTCCTTCCCCTTTCCTTCCCCTTTCCTTCCCCCATTTCATTCCCTGCACAGACCCCATTTGCTGAGATTTGAGGGTAGGGAAAAGAGAAGAGCACAGGGAGGTGTTGGGAACATGAGTGACTTTCACCTTGTCAGCAGAGCAGTAACTTCTCTGATGCGTGTCTGTCACGTAATGACAACATACCAGCTGTTCCTGTTGAACAGCATAATGAGGAACATACTGTAGGCCTGCCTTTTAAACGACTCCCAGCTGCCTCTTCTGCTGTCCTAGTCATTCATTCATTATGCCAAAACCTCCTCCTATTATGTCTCCTTTGGCAGAAAATTAACCAACAAAACAGGTCTAGATTTTTATATTTCAAGTGCTTAGAAGCTGCGTGTGCAAGTGAATGGGCTGGCTGATGGAAATGGAGCATTTCTGGCTTCTGCTGGAGAAAACTGGAGCCATTTACCTACTACATCTCATGGGATCCAGAGTGCTTGTGGAGAGCCTCCTATGGCTGGAGGCATAAGGGGCCTGTGTTTAGTGGGGGATAAATGTGGAAATATATGGTGACAGGGATTTGGCCTCTTTTTATAGAGGAAAACTGTATACTCTGCCTTGAATTTAAGGCCACATTTGGCTAGTCACCTCATGTTTTTTGCCTTCAGCTCTTGCAAATGGGAGCTGCTGAGCCCGAAGGAGAAGATACTGCTAAGGAAAAAGAAGGAGGATGGAGAATTTTGGTAATGTAATGTTCTCATCTCTCCCCTCTCTGGCAGTAGTTCTGGGGCTTCACCTGGACGTGGTCAAGGCATGTGTGATCTGCTTTATAACAGCCTATGCTCACTTTCTTGCTTTCCTTCTCTGCTTGATGACATGAGAAGCAGTAGCTGTGCTGACATGGAAGAGATGTACTGTTTTCAGTGGCAGGAGTGAGGGAGAAGAAGGACGCTGCCAGGTCTCCCAGGGTTGCTGGAGAAATGGGCAGCTTTCAGGAGCTTCTGTACTGCCTTTTATTTTTAAGATGGTGTTGGGAAGCTCTTGCTTGCCTTACAATGTTTAGCCTAGAGAAAAGGAGTCTCAGGGGAGACCTTATCACTCTGTACGACTACCTGAAAGGAGGTTGGGTGTCCGTCTGCTCTCTGAAGTAACAAGCGATAGGACAAGAGGAAACAGTCTCAAGTTGTGCCAGGGGAGGCTTATGTTGGATATTAGGAAAAATTTATTTACAGAAAGAGTTGTAAAGCTCTGGTCCAGGCTGCCCAGGGCGTTGGTGGAGTCCCCATCCCTGGAGGGATCTAAAAGATGTGGTGCTCAAGGACGTGGTTTAGTCCTGACCTGGCAGTGCCAGGTTAACTGTTGGACTTGATTTTAAAGGTCTCTTCCAACCAAAACGATCCTGTTTGTGGTTTTTCCACAGCTTCTGCCACGAGGTGGCAGTGTTGTCGCCTGTGTCATTTCACTGCGGTCCCTTTGGTGGCAATATTATTTTAATCTCTGTGCTGCTATCCTTTGCTGGAATTTTATTCGTGTGTTTGCTACTGCTAGATGCTGCTGTTGGAGCAGACGCTCTCTTCTTTACTGCCTCATAAAATATGAGCATTACCATATGTAACACAGAATGGTGCAGCTTCGAAGTTCCCTGCTCCCTTTCCTTTTCTTTTTATAAGCCATATGGACTAAACTAAACTGCTGACAAGATGTCTCTTGGCACTCTTTTCCCAGGATGTCTCTGCAAGATTTTAAGATTCATTTTGTAGATCTGGTGATCTGTAAATTAACTCCGGACTTGATGAGCCGGGAAGATGGGAAGAAGTGGATGTACTCTCTGAAGAGTGGGAGATGGGTTAAAGGAAGTACAGCGGGAGGAAGCCTGGGATTCTGTGATGGTGAGGGATGCTCTTTTGGATGACTCTGGGGTAATACTGCTCTGTTGACTTGGTTACCTTGTACCTGTTAGTACAAAACTGACAACAGAAACATTCTCTTCCTGCTTAACCCTCCACACAACATCAGAAATAAGCAACTGAAGGACTTTGGCTGGCTTCTGCTATCAGAGAAGCTGCATCACTCACAAACATAGGACAGTGGGCTGGTTATGGCATGAAATATGCTGCTGGATCCCAGGATCAGATGGCAACACTGAGCTGCATTTGTGGCATTCTGGAGTTGTTTAGCCTGGAATCTCAGAGGAGACCTTATTGCTCTCTACAGCTACCTGAAAGGAGGTTGTAGTGAGGTGGGGGTTGCTCTCTTCTCCCATGTAACAAGTGATAAGACAAGAGAAAAGGCCTCAGGTAGCACCAGGGGAGATTTAGGTTGGACATTAGGAAAAACTTCTTCACTGAAATGGTTTTTAAGGAGTGGAGCCACCATCCCTGGAAATATTTCAAAGACATGTAGGTGAGGTGCTAAGGGCCATGGTTTAGTGGTGGTCTTGGCAGTGTTAGGTTGATGGTTTACTTGGTGATGTTAAAGGTGTCTTCCAACTGAAATGATTGTGTGATTAAACTTACCTGTTAAAATTCGCATCCTCAGCACCTTCAGGGAGTGGTGTTTTAAGTAAAAGTACAGGGAAATGCAGAGGCTCAGCCTTTCCGGAAGAAGAGCGGGTGCAGTCTGAAGTCGCCTATCTCGTACATGGGAGGCGATGGAGGAATAACAATAATACATTTATAAATAAAATGAGCTCTTAGTTTATACCAACCACCTTAGTTTCAGGTGAATGGAAATGTAGTTCCTTGTTCCATCCTGTCTTGCATAGTGGTTGCACTGTTAAACTTTTAAATTGCATCCTAAGATCAAATCCCTGTCGGGTCTGGAGGACCTGACCAGCTTAGTCCAATGTTAGGCATCATATGGGAAGCCAGCAACCAATTTTATGATGGAAAATGACATAAAAATGTTTTCCTTGTTTTGCTGAGGCACCTTTTGGATGAACCCTCAGTACTGGCTGAATGTTTTACCAGTTGAAGACAGTAAGAAAAGCTTGGGTTCCTGCAGTGTGGTTATATCCCTGATGCAGAAACACAGCAGCAAACACCGCAACCGAGCTCCTCACCTCTTCATTGGGTTTTCTCTCTATAAGGTGCGAAGAATTGCTTTGCCTTTCTTGCTTTCACCAAATAGGAAAACTTCCAACCACTGTAAATTGTAGATGTTTGGAGACTAGGATTTTGTTATGTGGGAAGTAATCTGTGCTCTTTTCTCCTTGTCTGTGCCCAGTGTCCTCACACACCAGGGCTAGGCTTACTCAGGCTCTGTGCCATGCTTACTGCCTCTTGGGCCTGCTGTGTGCCAGCCTGCAGAGTGGTGAGAAATGCCCCTTGCTTCAGAGCGCACTGGGTTTTATTTTGCCCTCTCTGAGAGTATATGCCAGAGCTGGGAGAAGGTGCCAGGAGTCCCCTTACTTTGGGTCATGGAGAGTGTTGACCTCAGGTTATTTCCAGGCTTGGTAAAGTTATGCTTGAGAAGTGTCCCTAGTATGACATGGCAGTTGCCCATGTGTGAATACTAGCTCCCTGTGTATCCAGGGGAAGTGGATATCACTAGAAGGAGTGAGAGTTTGTCCCCCTCAATTCTCTGCTTACCTGAGTGCCTTGCAGAGCTACTCTTCTCTCTTGCAGAGAGCCACAGCTCTTGTTGATGCTGTGAGCTTTGCAGTTACGGAGAGATGGCTTTGGGGAAGGGCTTTCAGGTGGAGGGGCTGAGGTTTCTGAAGGCAAAGAGCCCAGCTGGATGTACATAGCTCCTTTCCTGCAGTGATAAGGCTGCATTTTGTGAGACCCAGAGGTCCCTGTCTGATAGAAGCTCTGTTTATTTTCTTTCTGCAGGTGGACTTACAGGTGAGTAGGTCCCTTGCCACGACTGCTGGGTGTTTGCTGGGAAACCTGGGCTGCTGCAGCTGTTATGACAACACTGAAGATGTGTTTGCCTTTGTTCTTTGGCTGGCAGCTAGTAAGATTATATTTGAGTTCAGTAAGTGACCACAGTAAGTGACTATTGACTTCTGAAAAGCAGCCATATCAAGAGAGAGCTCAGAGGCCTTAAAAGAGGGCATTAATTGTACAGCTTCTGCACTGAGTCTTCAAGGTTATTAGAAGTGGCATCAGTGTTTACCTGATCAGCACTTCATTCTTGCTGCAGCTGTGGTATGGTGCCCCATTTCTTGGCTGTGTCTAAGTTGGACTCACTGCAGGAGTCAGAGCTACCTTTCTGCTGCCTCCGAAGTCTTGGGATGAGCTGGGGATAGAGCCTATGTCCTGTGCAACTCTTGGGGAGTTCAGGTTCCTTCCTGGCTGGAGATGCTCTGGAGCTGATGCTACAGGTGTTTTCAGCCTCCTCAGGCCAGCTCTATTTCTAGCATTTTCTTTAGCCAGGAGCCTTTGGGACATAAGGAAGGGCCTTGGAATTTAAACTCTGTATCTAAGTCCCAATTTTGTCCCTGATCTCAGAGGGATATTTAGAACAGGGAAGGGTTTAGCTCTTTTTATCTTGAAAGTATGTATCTTTTGCTCTGTTACTACTCAGAAAGCTCTTAAATGAGAGTGCCTTTGAATTTGGGCTGGCGTTTGGGTGTATGATCAGGGCAGCACAGTTGTGTTCCCAGTTACAGTATTTCCAGCATGATAACCATGAGGTAAGATGCCACTCCTGCCTGACTTAAATATTTTGGGTGCTATCAGAGTTACAAGTAAATTAAACTTCCTGTCAGAGAGGATCTGAGTGTGGCCCTAGCACACTGCTGTGCTGCATCCGAGGGGGAATGATGGCAGCTAGGACTTTAATTTCAGGTTTGTAGCAGTTGCCAAAATCAATACAGAGAGATGGCAAGCCAAGAGAGTCTAAGGTATTGGAACTACCGTCAACAAAGTATTGACTGGAATATAAAAACTTTGCATTTAACATAGGGGGCATGAGAAGAAGTAACCCTGAACCCTTTGAAAAAAAGATTGCTCTGTTAGTAAGAAAAATATTGGCAAAGGAAGAGGAATAGCATTTCCACTATGAGGCCCTGGAGTAAAAGGCTAAATGTTTCGAGGAACAGCCAAGATCAGAAGGTGACAGTGGTTTTAGCTAGCAGAACTATTTATTTGGTTTGTTTACCAGGCACTCGGTGGCATTAAAAATGAGTTCAGTGTTGCCTGGATCAACACTTTATCCATCCTCCTATTGCAGAAAGTGTCTGCAGAGCAAAACATCTGTAAGAGTCAAGAGTGCCAGGCAGATCAAGGACAGATGCGTGGAGTTGGGGCTAGGGATTAGGTTGCTCCTACAGTATGCTTGGCTCACCGGTGCTCTGAAAAAATCTCTGCTACCAGATCCCTAGTGCAAAGGATAAACTGAGGACAAAGTGTGTGGCACCTATGGGATAGAAGAGTTGTTCTGGGTAGTGAAGAGCAGTCTCTAGGGCAGTTCCTGCCTGCAGTCATTTCTGCAAAAATGTAAATGACTTTTGCAGTAGCCTCTTTGACAAGAGCCACTTCTCATCCCCTGTCCTCACTGCTGTTCCTTGAAAGTACTGTTATATTGTTAATAAGGTTGCAGAAAGCCGTATTCTTTGCCATATTATTGTTGGGCAAGGGCAATGCATAGTGAGAACCCCCATGTCCTGGGAGGAGACCAAGTTCTTTGGGTCCTGTTATCTGCTTGTGCTGTAAAAAAATCTGAGGTGTGAAAGCAGGCTATCTGTGTCATGCCTGTGAATTCTCCTTGTGCCTTTTGTCTATTTGTTCAGCTGGTGCAGAATATGTTTCCCTTATCTTTTTTTTTCCCTTAACAGTACCAAGAAAGCAACAGAAAACTGCCCTCAGCTTTCTTCACCCAACATCAGGCTGTGAACAATCACCAGGTCTTTCTTGATGAGCGGGAAGTGACTTATGACTTCCACCTACAGCCTGGTGTCTATGTGATTGTCCCATCCACACTGGAGCCTCAGCGGGAGTCTGAATTCATCCTGCGGGTCTTCTCCAGGAGGCATGTTCTTCGGTGAGGTGCTGCTGCCCTTCCGCCAGCACATAATTTTATGGGATGGTTTGGTCATTCTAGTCTGATAGGGGCAGAGTAAAGACTTAAGTCTGGAAAAAACAGCACGGTATCTTTTGTAGAGGCTGTCTGTAGGTTTCTTCAACCGTATGATTCTTAGTGGCTAAAGCACTGCTTTTGGCCTTATCCTTTCGATCTAGGCCCACACAAGGGATTCTTGCAGCATGCTTGGGTTTGAGACTGTGGAGAAGAAGGACAACAGTTTTTAATGCACCATGAGTTTGCCTGGAGACCCTGCTGGCAATTCTGGGATGATTGCTTGTGCAGAAATGGTGCTTTAGAGACTTCAAATGCCAGCAGCCCCTGGGGAGCTGTAAAGACATGAGAGATTCCCTTGCTGCAGCTGTAACACTAGGGAAAAAAAAAACATATGCTGAAACAGCAGGTTGGGGGCGCATCTGGGGATGGAGGATGCCACCTTTGATGATGCAAACACAAAACTCTGGTATATCTCCCGAACATGTCTGCTTTTTTTCTTGTATCTCCAGGGAAATGGGGGGGAACACCAGTTTCACCCTCTCTAAGGTGAGTATGAGGAGAATCGGAGGAATGAGGGAAAGGAGGAGAGACACCCTTCTTTCTCTTCTTGGCATGGACTGAACCCCGTCCTTTTTAGTTGTGCAGCTTGGGGGGGAAAATGTTTCCACTGAGTGTTATTTGAGTATTTTTTTTTCAAAATAGCATTTCTGTGAGGTGGGGAGCTATCTGAGCTATCTTAGTAGGCTGTATTAGCAAGGTATTAATGGTTGCAGTGGTGGGGAGAAGGTGGAAGGGTAGGATGAGAATGCAGTTCTGAGAAAGCATCCTTAGTAACTCTGTCTTGAATGGTGCAGTTTCTCTTCCTCAAGTTTGTTTATTTATTTATTTATGTTAATATCTTAAAGGAAATTGTTGATAGGTATGAAGGCAAGATGTGGGAGGATTTCTTCACAAAACACTTTGAACGGGTAAGTGCGTGCATGGGATGCCGGAGTAAATTCCTCTAGAGCTGTTATGTAGCTCTATGAAAGTAAAAGGGTGTTCTGTAAAGTTCAAGGGAATTCTGAACATTGAAGTGTGGGGAAGAGGGGGGCCACAGGAGGTTGGACAGTGTGTACAGTGCTGATTCCATGCAGCAGACTTGTCTGTGAAGCTTAGCGTTATGTTTGCATTGAGATGGGCGTGCTGCTTTACACAACAGGGTGTGAATACCTGGAACTTAATGCCATGGGACATTGTGGATACGACAGTATCAACAGGGTCCAGAAGTATTAGCAAACTGATGGACAGCAGGTCCATAAACAGATACTAAAGGACTAGTCAGGAATGTACCCCTAAGATCCCTTTTCCAACAGGTGTGGGTGCCAGGGAAACGGGAGAATGGACTGCAGGAGCAGACCAGGCTCACGTGCTGTCTCTAAACATTAATTCCTATTGCCTGTACTGGGGACAAAGTGGTGGGCTGCATGAACCCATCCTACACTTCAGGGTGTTCTTACACTCACTGAGGAAAGTTGTCTCCTGAAACACTGACATTTGCCTCGTATATCCTTCATCACAGTTTGATGGCAGCTAACTTGCTTTCAGAGGTGAAGTAGGTATCTGTAGTTATCATCTCATCCTTTTTTTCACTAATTTTCCTAGTGAAATGTGATCCTTATTGTGAAAGATTATTTTTAATGATCTCTCTGGCATGATACGGGATGGAATTGGCCTTCAAGCATCCCACTAACTATGGTGAGGGATGCAAGTGTTTCATCTTTCAGAAAAGATGAAATTTAGTAGCATACCTTGTATTTGGCAAACACAACTCCACAAAAACACATTTGCATTTTTAACAGCAATATTTTGATGGAAGCCATTACTAAAAGAAGCAGTGCTTTTGCTTTTTGCCACTTGTTTAAGAATTTGGTTTTGAGAATGCTGTGGCTTTCAGCTGTGCTGCAGATTGCCACATATTGCAAGGTGCTAGTCCTTTGCTGCCAGGAGGTCCAAGCACGCGCAGAGGCAAGTAGTGCTGTGATTTCTTAATGTGTTACCTTGGCATGCCTCAATGATCTGAAAACAGGCTTGCATTTTTCAAGGGTGACATTTAAAACAATCCTTCCAACGAACAAATGTCACAATTTCTAAAAAAACCTGTATAGCAAGGAAAAAGGAAAGTCTTTGGGAAGGAAGAATTCCAAAGCTTCCTTTTTTTTTTTTTTTTTTTTTTTGTGTGTGTGTGTGTGTGTGTGTTTGT
>JANIJG010019963.1:0-18714 GCA_024611175.1 Megaceryle torquata | reverse complement strand
AGCGGGTCCCCGGAAGGGGGGTCTGGGTCCGGGGACCCCTCTGCAGGCGGGGGGCCCAGGAAGTGACGTCAGGGCCCCGCTCTGGGCGGCGAGGATGGAGGGATGAAGGAGGAGGGTTGTCATGGAGACGCCCGGCTGGACCGTGGTGGGGGTGGGGATGGGGTGGTAGGGACAGGAGTGGTGGGACTGGGGGTCCGGGCCTGTCCCCAGGTGTGGAGATGAGGTGACACCCCCCCACCAGCTCTTGATTAGAGGCTGCTCATGATGGGCTGTGCCAGGACCCTGGCCTGGGGGATGTGGGGGACACTGGGAGTTGGGGGCACTATGCTATGGACCCTCAAGTCCTGCTGGTGAGGTTTGGGGGACCTCAGGGCTTCTTGACTTGACACTGGTCACCTCCAGCCCCCACTGTCATGACATGAAGATCCCCCAGATCTCCTCACCATGGCACAGGGCACCTCCAGACCCTGCTGTCATGACCTGGGGATCCCCTGGATCTCCTCACCATGGCACAGGGCACCTCCAGGCCTCTCGTCCTGACACCAGGGTGTCTCCAGATCTCACTGCCGTACCATGAGGCACCTCCAGACCCCACTGCCATGAGGAGGCATGCTCCACCTGCCACTATGGGGATCCCCAGTGTCACCCTCCCCACATGTGGCCGTGACCCCCAGATGTGACAATTCTCCCCCATGTCAACACCTGCCCCGTCCCCCTCTGTCCTGCCAGGCTCAGCAGGTTTTGTGTCTTCAGCATCTCTCTCCACCAAGCACGAGCGGCCGGGCGGAAGGGGAAGCCATCACCGCCCGCGCACGGCCAGGGAGGAAGGGGGCCTTTGTTCGCCCTTCCTGGCCACTTGCACAGCGGGGGAGCGGCGGCCGCCCCAGTGGAGTCCCCGGGGATGTGGGGACACGGGGGTCAGCGAGGCACAGCCTGTGGCTCGGCTTGACGCCCTCTTCCCGCTGCTGGGCTTGAAAGCCAATGTCTGCAAAAGCGTTTTGCTCCATCGCTAAAACCAAACGTGCTGGGTGCAGGGTGCCCATTCCCTCCCACCCATGATGCCTGTCCCCCCACCAGGTTCTCGGTGAAGACCCTGCTGGAGAAATACACGACGGACCCCATCGACGACTCCTCCGAGGAGTTCGTTAACTTTGCCGCCATCCTCGAGCAGATCCTCAGCCACCGCTTTAAAGGTAACTGTGGCCCGTGGGGACAGGCACCCGTGCAGCCATTGGTGTGTCCATGGTGGGGGGGAATCACGCGTGCCCACGCTGGCACCAGGGAGCATGTCTGGGCTCTGCCTTGGGGCTTTCTGTGCCAAAGGGGTTTGCTGGCAACACAGCCCCCGATCACAGCCCCTTGGTCCCCACAGGCCCCATCAGCTGGTTCAGCTCGGATGGGCAGCGTGGGTTTTGGGACTACATCCGCCTGGCCTGCAGCAAGGTCCCCAACAACTGCGTCAGCAGCATCGAGAACATGGAGAACATCAGCACCTCCAGGGCCAAGGTCAGGAAGGTGCCAGCCCCCACCCTGTTCCTGTCTCTATCCCTGTCCCTGTCCCCGTTGCTATCCCTGCCCTTGTGTCCATTCACACCCTGTCCCCAGCACATGGACCCACCCCCATCTCCATTCCCATCCTACCTCTATCCTTATCCCATCCCATCCCCATCCTCACCTCCATCATATGCCCAAACTCATCCCCATCTCATCCCCATCTCCATCTCTATCCCATCACATCCTATCCCCATTCCCATCTTCATCCCATCCAACCCAATTGCATCACTTGCAACAGCATCCTCATCCATTCCCGTCACCACCCCCATCCTCATTTCATCGCATCCCCATTCCATTTCATTTCCTTTCATCCCATCCCATCCCATCCCATCCCATCCCATCCCATCCCATCCCATCCCATCCCATCCCATTTCCATCCCCATCTCCTCCCACCTGCCCTCCTGCAGCTCCATGGCATCACTGGTCTGAATCAGGAGCTGTGGATCCCCATGGAGGGGATAATGGGGCTGAAAGCAGCTCTGGGGTGGGGACCACCTCCCCCTCAAGTGCTCAGAGCCCCAGAGGCAGGCAGGAGCATGGTAGGGGTCCACAGTGGGTGGCAGCCAATGGTGGCACCAGTCCTTAAAGCTGTGCCTTGCAGGGCCGGGCCTGGATCCGTGTGGCACTGATGGAGAAGCGCATGTCCGAGTACATTGCCACGGCTCTGCAGGACGTGCGGACCACCAAGTGAGCAGCCCCTGGCGTGACCATGGCCATGCCTGTGCCACCCCGGTGGTGCTGAGGGTGTGTGGATGCTGCGGTGCGTCCCGGGGTGCCCGGTGGGTGCACTCAGACATTTTTTTTTTCCTGCAGGCGGTTTTATGATGATGGAGCCATTATGCTGCGGGATGAGTCCTCGGTGCTCACGGGGATGCTCATCGGGCTCAGTGCCATCGACTTCAGGTAGAGATGGGTGGGATGTGGGCGTCCTGATCTGACTGTGTCTCCCCCACGCTGGCTGGCTCCCAGGGCTGCCCTGACCCTCTCTCTGTTCCTCCTCTGGCCACTGCTCAGCTTCTGCTTGAAGGGTGAGGTGATGGATGGCAAACTGCCCGTGGTCATTGACTACACTCCCTACCTGAAGTTCACACAGAGGTAAGAGCTGGAATGGCCTCTCTGGGGTGGAGAACCCCATCACCTCTCCCCTGGCACCCTGGTGGGGCTCAGCTGGGCTCCCCCTGCTTCATGCCAGCCCCCCACCGTGCTGCCATCACCACTGAGGTCCCATATCCTCCAGCTACGACTACCTGGGTGAGGAGGAGCGGGACAGTGAGAGCAGTACAAGTGAGGACAGCTCCCCTGAACACCCCTACCTGCCCCTGGTCACTGACGAGGACAGTTGGTACAGCAAGTGGCGCAAGATGGAGCAGAAATTCCGCATCATTTACGCCCAAAAGGTACCAATCAGGAGCCAGGATGGGGCCATCTGGGTCCCAACCCCCCCGAGATGCTCCAGTCCAGAGCATCCCTCCAGCCAGGTGGTACCCACAGTCCTTCATCCCACTGTTGCAGTGACCCAGCCTTCTCCTTGTCACCCTGGATGGCCCTGAGGTTGGGAGGGGGGCTGGTGGGGGCAGCGGGGTGCTGCTGAGGGTGGTCTTGTGCAGGGGTATCTGGAGGAGCTGGTGCGGCTGCGGGAGTCGCAGCTGAAGGACCTGGAGGCGGAGAACAAGCGGCTGAAGCTGCGTCTGGAGGAGGCAATGGTGCAGAACCAGCTGGAGAAGAGGGAGCTGGAGGGTGTCATCCTGGAGCTGCAGGAGCAGCTGTGAGTGGGGACCCCGCCCCTGCTGCTGGGCACTGTGGGTGGGGTGTCCGTGGAGCCTGGATACTCTGGGTGGGTGGGGACGCCCAGTGCCTCACTGAGCCAGAGGGGCAGGGTGAGCAATAGTGCCCAGCACCCCATACATCCCGGGGGGTGTGATGGGTGGGGGGTTCTCAGTGCCTGGGTCCCCCATATGCCCTGTGGGACACAGCAGGTCCCATGTCTCACATGCCTCACAGGATGTGATGGGTGGCATGTCTCCAGGACATAGAGAGTCCCCAGTGTTCCCTATGTCCCGTGGGACGTGGTGGGTCCCCATGCCCCACACATCCTGTGGGCTGTGCTGCCCAGCAAGTCTCCGGCACTTGTGGCTGTGCCGAGCGCTGAGCACCCTCCTTTGCTGCAGGACGGGGCTGATCCCCTGCGAGAACCCGCAGCTGGCCCAGCTCTCCAAGGAAATGGTGACCCCCTTGGTGAACCAGTGGCCCTCACTGGGGACCCTCAACGGCAATGAGAGTGGCTCAGACAGCAAGCTCTACAGGAGGTAACCCCCGCACTGGGAACAGAGCCACCCTGATCCGCACCCCATCCTGCCTGGGGGGTCTGCCCGGCGCAGGGGATGGGGAGAAGAGCTGCCCCGGGCTGGTGAGGGGTCCGCAGCATGGGGGGCTCAGGGCTGTCCCTTCGCAGGCACAGCTTCGTGAGCACCGACCAGCTCTCGGCCGAGAACAGCCTCAGCTCCGACTCCCAGCGCCTGGGCGAGGGCAAGCGTGAAGGGGAGCCCTGGGGGCCCTTGGGTAAGACCCCCCCCACCACCACAGAGTGCCCCCTGGGGCTCTGATGTCCCCCAACATGGACCCAGCCATCTAGACCTCTCCCCCAGACCAAGCAGCCCCCTCCTCATGCCAGGGTTGCTGTCCCAACAGTGCCAGCCTGGTGAGGCGATCCCCATCTCCCCCCACGGCAGGGTTGGGGTGCAAGGCCACAGCCCCCCCGTTGACACTGCTCTGTGCCCACAGGGAAGGACCCGACGCCCTCCATGCTGGGGCTCTGCGGCTCCCTGGCCTCCCTGCCCAGCTGCAAGTCCCTGGCCAGTCTCAAGTCCAACGAGTGCCTGGTGAGCGACAGCACGGAAGCCAGCCCGACCCGCAGCCCCAGCTGAGACCCCCGGCCCCCCCGCTGCCCACTGGGCCCAGCGTAGCGGCCAAAGACTGAGCTCCTTGTCCCCCTCCTCGCCATCCCGGGATCGACGGGGGACTCGACAAATCTGCTGGGGAGGCTGGGGATGAGCATCCCCCTCCTCAACCCCCCACCCTGGCTGCGCCTCGGACCCCCAGCCCGGTTCCTGGCTGGAGACATGGACCTGTGGGGATGGGAGATGCTGGACTGGGACCTCTGTGAGCTGGGGATGAGGAGGTGGAGGAATGAACTGTGCTGGGGGCGGGGGGGACACGCAGGGAGCAAGTGCTGGTGGGGAGCGAGGGAGGGGGGGTCAGAGCCAAAACCCATCCAGGGGTGAGGGTCTGGGCATAGTCCCCATGTCCTTCCTGCTCAGCCCACAGGCAACTCAACCCCCCCAGGCTTTGCCTGCCCTCTACATGCCCAGCTGCCCCCAGGTGCTGCAGGGGAGATGGCTTGTCCCTGCCTTTGGGGACCAGCTGTCCCCCCTTGCAGCAGCAGCATCCCCCCAAACAGGGATAGGCCCCCCTCCCTCCCTTGGTTTTTGGTTTGTTTTGGGTAATTTTGGGTTTTAATTCAGCCCCATTGGCCTTGTTGGAGCAAAAGGAACCAATAAATGCAGCAAGAGGAGCTGGTCTCTGGGAGGTCCCCCCAGCTGTGAGAAGGGACACAGTAGGCCCCCCAAGGACAGGGCAGCCCCTGCCCCACCAACAGTGGGGTGCTGCTGGGGGAAGCTGGGAGGTCCTGGGGGCTTCGTAAGCCAAATAAAATCCTAGTGAGGACTTGGTGGATGAGAGCACTATGCCCATGCAGCAGGGACAGGGTTGGCACGTGTGGGGACACCTCCTACAGCCATGGAGGGAGCAGGGAAAGCAATCCCTGCCCTAAGGGACAGTATTTTTTTAAATTTTATTTAAGAAAATAAGAGATTCCCACCTGGAGCCCCATGGGAAGCTGGAGCAGCACCCACTCTGAGGACACTGCTGGGGCACATCATGGTGAAGGGACAGGACACGAGCAGAGGTTACCAGAATTCCTGCCAGTACCCCCAGAGCAGCAGCAAGGTCTGTGTGTCTGTCCCCATACAGGGTCTGAGCCCAGGGTCTGGTAGGGGACAGGGACACCCCAAGTGGGGAGGAAGGTCCAGAGGCAGGGAGAGGGTCCTGACGTGTCCCCAAGCCATGCAGGGCTGGCATGGGGACGCTGTGCGTGACTGACGGTGAGGAGGGGCAGAGCAGGGCTAGGGGGCCCAGGCAGGCACACAGAGAAGCCCCCTCAAGGGTTTGGTCCTTGCTGGAGCCCCAGCTCCCATGTCCTGCCCCTCTGAGTCTCCTGGGGTACCCCATCCTCACCAGAGCGTCTGCGAATCCAGCAGCAGCATCTGTCCAGCCACAAGGGACAAGTGCAGGGGACTCCACAGCCCCCCCCAGTGTCACAGCAGCAGGCACAGATGTCCCCCAGTGCGGACAAGGATGGAGAGCAGGGCCGGGCTGGCCCTGTCTTCGTGCACGAGTCGAAGGCACTTGGGCTCTGCACTGCTGAGCGCGGTTGGTTGGCTGCTCCTGGAGCAGGACTGGCGCTTGTCCCCCAGGGCACCGGCCACATCCAGCCCTGCCCCAGTCCCGCCTCACAACCCGCGCAGCCGCCGCTCCTGGTTCAGCTTCTGGAAGAAGGTCTTGCCAAATTCGTAGGTGCTGATCATGATGGCACAGGCAGGTGCCACCTTAATGACACGGGGCAGGAAACCTGCGAGGACAATCCCATTAGCTCCTCATTAGTGACACCAGGGCACCAGTAAACCCCAGTCCAGGGGTACATCCTTACCTGCAAACAGTCCCCGGGTGCCAGACTCGGCGCGGATCCGCCTCATCAGCAGCCAAGTGGAGGAAGGCTTGGAGGCTGTGACTGAGGGGAGAAGGGAGGGAGTGAGCGTCTGGGGATGCCCACCTAACACCAAGAAGTCCTGGCTTCCCCCATCAGGCACCCACCCAGAGCTTGGACCCTCACCTGGGTGCACCTCGCTGTCTCCCAGCTCGATCTGCCGCTGGGTCTTCACCACGTCGAAGGGCAGAGTCAGCACAGCAGCCACCTGAGGGGCCAGCAGTCAGACGGTGGTGAGCTGAGACCTCACCATCCCTGCCCAGTGTCACCGCTGCCATCACCTCCCAGCACCGTCCCTGCCCAGTGCCACCTCTGCTGTCATCTCTTGGTGCTATCTCAGCCTCACCCGTTGCTCCCCATGGTGCCCATTCCCCCTGCTCATGGCTGAGTCAGCCCCTGCACAGCACAGACCCCAGGGCCCCAGACTCACCGTCCCGGAGATGGCCCCTGATGTGAAGCTGATCATGAACGTGGCCTCATCCAGCCGGGCCTGCCCGCAGAGCCACTCCTTCACCAGCTCATAGTTAAACCAGTACAGAGCTGGGGAGAGATAAGAAACACCAGTGCCATGATGGGGCACCTTGGACACACCAACCTCCCCCCTCCCTGTGCCCTGACCTGTGCTCATCCCCCCACCACCTCCCAGTGCCACCAGACACCCTGTCCCCTCTCAGCCATACCCGAGAAGGGGACGTCTCGCAGCACAGTGGGTCCCCAGCCTCTCCAGAGGGACAACCAGCCATCCTGGGCCACCGCCGACTGGATACAGATGCCCAGCTCCCGGTAGCTGAGCTGCCGGGACTGCATCTTGGTGCGGATGAGCTCCAAGGGGCTGATGACCGTCACAGCACCCACTGCAACCGAGAGGACACTGCCCATCAGTCCCATCTGCTCCGGCAGCCATCCCGGAGCCATCAGAGCACCGTGCCAGGAGAGCCAGGCACCAAACGTGGGCACCAGCAGCCAAGAGACCCGCTGCGCTCTCCTGGAAGGACGCAGGGTGGGTACTGGGGGACCCTGGGGGAGGAGGGGTACTCACGCCTGGCGAGGGCCCCGGCCAGCAAGGGGATGTGGTGCCCCTGGCTGCCCGTCCGAGCCTTCAGGTAGTCCCGGAGCTGGTCGTAGGTCGTGAAATAAATGACGGTGGCTGGCACGGCCATGACCCTACCAAGGAGGAGGGGTGTGAGAGGCACATGTGCCCTCCCTGGGGCTAGCAGGAGGCTCGGGGAGGATGCCCATGAGCCCAGGCAGATGTTAGCACCCAGATTCCACCCCCCAGGGAGGGTCCAAACTCACAGGGTTGGGGGCAAGCCACTCCACAGGGACCTGATGCCCTCGTAGCGTGTGATCTTCACAAAGGCATCCTAGGTTAGAGGATGAAGGTGGTAAAGAACTCCCCCAGCAAATACCCTGACCCCTCCTCTGGGCCAGGGAGACTCCTGCCCATCCTGCCACTGCCCACAGCCCCTACCAGAGTGCCAGTGAAGTGCGTGGGGGCCTTGTACCAGGCGGTGCAGCCGTTGCCATTCTGGCAGACATACAGATGGTCCATGAGCCCGTTGCAGTAGAGGAAACACTTCCCTGGGGCAGAAGGCAATAGCAACACCATTAGACCTTTGTCCTCTGCCCTCTGCCCAGCCTATTTGATCCCCAAAACCATCACCTCTTCCAAGAGAGAGCCAAACCCTCAATGCCTGAGCCCGGTCGGGCCCAGCCCTTGACCAAAGCCAGAAGAGGGGTAACCCTCCAGGAAGGGTTATTTGGCCATGGCCAGACCCACAGGTGGGGGGTATTCAGCCCCATGGTGGGGACAGGGACGTGGCAGAAGCCACTGCTAGTGGCAGGAGAAGTTCATGGCTCACTTGGGGTCAGCTCTGCTGCCCTGGCACAGTGGGGATGCCATTGCAGAAGCCAGCACAGCCCCTCCACTGTGCTCTCAGGCCAGGCACAGGGACACCAGGCAGTGGGCAGCAAGCAGGGCAGCAGAGACCCAAGGGAACCTCAGCGTAATAACAGGACAGAGTGACAAGAAAGAGGCACCACAGCCAGCCAGGCCTGCTGCACACCAGCCCCCCAGAAGACCCCCTGGGCAAGGACCCAGAGGGGCTGCTGCATGGCCAGCCCCAAAGCGGGGCTGCAGGAGCAGCTGCGGGGCAGGCTGGGGAAGGTGGCAGCTCCCAGAGCGATGTCCCCTCAGGCAGAGCAGCCGAGCCACCACCAGCAGGGAGGGGAGCCAGGGGCAAGGCCTGGCAAAGCAAAGCTGCCGGCAGCAGGAGCTGCCTGGAGCCCCCGGGCGTTACTCACATGTGGCCGGCTGAGCGCCCCAGGGCACAGACCGCGCTGGCAACGCTGAAACACACAACAGGGACATGCTGAGCGATGACACAGGGGACATGCCAACCCCTCCAGGCTGGAGAACAGGTGTGTGCCACAGCTCCAAGCCAGGCAGTGGGAGAGCTCCTTGGGTGGCTGGATGCCCCCACTGCTACTTCCTAAACAGGCCCTACTGTCACCAAACCAGTCCCTTGGGACCAGCCCCCAGCCTGCTGACCCTGTAGGGACAGGGCAGACTGGGGCAGGCAGAGCCCAGGGAATCTCTCCTGCCCCATCAAACTTGTGGGGAGCGGTTCAGAGACAGGCACAAAGGCAGCGGGGGAGAGAGCAAGCAGCTGGAGTGGGCTGAGCCCTTCTGCCCCACTCCCTGTCGGGCAGGGGGCTGCCAGGCACGGCACTGAGCCCACTCGGCATCAGCGTGGGGGGAAGGACAAAGCCAAGCACCAGCCCAGCTTCCCCAGCTGGGCCCCCCGAGCCCAGCGGGATGAGGGGCCCACGGTAACTTGCCACCTTGCGATGGCCCCAAGCTCAGGAGCTGAGAAATCCTGGCCACTGGCTCTGCCAACCGAGACATCCACGTGGGCTGCCTGCTGGCTGACTGGAGGGGGGACCGGCCAGAGAACCCCACCCTGGTTACCTTTGGAGAAGGGGGTCCTCTGGGCCTGCAGCCGGATCTTGACGACGTCCAGTGGCGTCACTGAAATGACACAGTCCTTTAGCTATGCCACACCATGCCAGCCCCCCCTTGCCCACCCCCAGCACCCACCCTCTCCCCAAGGTGCTCACCGAAGAGGGAGGTGAGGATGGCTCCTGTCCCCGAGGCCAGCATTTGCTGCAGTGGTGTGATGGCCCCACCGGGGCTTGGTGATGTCTTCTCAGCCATGGCACTGGCCCCCTGCAACATGTGGTGGGCGGATGCTCGAGGCTGGGGGTGCTCCCAGGGGGGTCCCTGCCCAGGGACGATCAATGGCCCCCTCAGCATCCCCACTTCGCTGGTGCGAGGACAAGCGTCCCACCTCCAGCCGTGCTATCGGTGCAGCACAGGGCAGGCGCGGCCCCCCCTGTAATCATGCTGCCCCGGGGAGGGGGGACAGGGACCAGTTCTGTGGCCGGTACAACCCTGATAATACTCCCACTCACCAGGCCCCACTGCTGGCAGTGGGCCCAGTCTCACTGGAGAGGTGGGGATGGTCCAGACCAGCCTTCCATGTCCTTGGGGAGGGAGGGGGGGAGGACTGTCCGCTCCCTGCGCTTGGAAAATTAAGGGACAGGAAGGAACAAAGTCCGAAGACCAGCCTCCCACCCCCCCCCCCCCCCCGCGAAAAGGCAGCAGAGCCCGGCACTGGGGAAAATCCCCTTCATGCAGGGTGTGCAAGCTCACAACGAGTGCCCCAAGAAGGGTTTGCATGTTCAAAACCCCACACCCTGCTGCTGTCTGTCCATCTATCTGTCAGACCCCAAGACTTGGCAAGGCTGCAGCCCCCGGGGTCAGTGCCTCTGCCTTCGGGAAGCTGGGGATATCGCACCCTTCCTGCGGGAGAAGGACGTAGAGAAGCGAGGACACAGAGAAGCGAGTTGGAGCGTGCCGTGCATGCTCAGGACCAGCTGCTCCCCCTCACTGCAGCTGCAGGACGCAGTGGCCACGGCAGGAGGCTCCCCAGCTTCAGGAACCCTTGGGGTTTGGTTGGTTGGTTGGTTGGTTGGGGTTTTTTTAGTTTGGGTTTTTTTTTTTTTTTTTTTTAAGCCAGAGAATGCAGCAAAATGGCCCTTCCCTGTCTGACTCAGCAATCTGCAAGGTCAGAGCAGTCATAAAGTTCTGTTACAGGCTTTGGACTTGTTTGGTGGCCAAGGCTGTGAGCAGGGACAGGTCTGTCCTACAGCCCCACTGGGAAGGCTGGGTGCTGGTTGTGGGATGGGCACGGGTCCCACTGTGCTCGTCACGAGACAGCACAGAGCCCTGGCACGCTCCCCAGGGGCCAAGAGCCTGGTGCCAAACCGGTGCCGTGGGCAGGACGCTTGGCCCAGCACTGGATTCGTTCCTCCATGTAAAGCCTTACGCAAATAGGGGTGAAAATCTCTCACTTGCCACACTGCAACACCTGGATGGCTTAAAACGTGCTATTTATATGCGGAATGTATATGTGGTATCTATACATGCCACAACAAAGCCCTCACCTTGGGGAGCGGAGCACTGCTGACAGCTTCCAAGCTCCCTTCTGAGCTGGGAGCTGCTCTCTTTGCAATCCAGGAAAAAAAAAGTCCTTAAAACCCCAACTCAGACCCCCCCCACTCAGCCTGGAGCACTGGAAGGTTCAGGCATGGTGCTGGGTACAAAGATAGGGGGAAAAGCAAGTAAGTGTTAAGATGATAAAGAAGAAAGTGTGGAGGTGAGGAAGGGCTCAGCAGCCTCTTCCCACACAGGAAGGGCCCATCTGGGTGTCCAAGGGGTAACACTGAGGGAGGTCCTGTGGGCGGACACCTCCAGAGCTTCCCAGCACCAGGGCTGCTCTAGTCTGGAGGTGCCAAGCTGTGTCCCTCACTCTGCCCTTACCGTCCCTGGAAATGCCCCAACAGCACCAGGGGCCCCATCCTGCCTGGGCACACCCCTGCCTGCACTGCCCTGGCTCGGGCAGGACCTGGGCGTTTGCCTAGATGGCAGGGAGGGTGACCAGTGCTTCTGTGGGGGATTCTGGCTGCCAGACCTACCTCTGCCCCCCAACCGCGGGTGAGCTGGGGGACAAATCTCCCTCCCAGGGAACAGAGGGAAGGTGCTGTGGTGTCCCGTGGGCCGCGGAGGCACCCAGTTGCCTCGGGGAACCCCCCACGGATAGGGCGGGGTCTGCCTCCCTCGGGGCTCACAGCCCCAGTCCAGGGGTGTATGCCCTCCGCCGGGATATGCAGCTCCCCTACAAGCCCTTGACACCGCCCACCGGGGTTTGCAGATCCCCCAAGTACATAACCCCCGTCCGACGGAGTCTGCAGGCCCCCTCAAGCACATGACCCCCTCCCCAGGCGCTGCATCGCTTCTCTCGGAGTCTGCAACGCCCCACGGCAACATGATCGCTCCTCCAGGCTTTGCACCCCATGTCCCGTGGTTTGCCCTCCCCGCTCCCCGCGGCCCCGCTCCCTCCCAGCAACGCCGGGAGCCCGTGTGGGGGGAGAGGGCCCCCTCCCGCCACTGGTCCCGCCCCACAGCACAACCGCGCGACCCCCGGTACCGGGGGAAACTGAGGCAACGATGGCGCGCGCCGGCTCACAAGGGGGTGACGGGATGGGGAGAGGTGGAGTCACCAGGGGGACGCCGCCCCACCTGTTCATTCCAGCCACGTGCGGCGTTTCCTTCCGCCGGTACCGGGAGGGGGGCGGGCAGCGGCGCCTTTAAGGAGCCCCATGGGCGCCCTGCGCCCCACCGCCGCGCGCCGGTCCGCGCGCCACTTCCGCCCCGCCCCGCGCCGGCAGCCCGCGCATGCGGCCCGCGCAACACAGCGCCCCCTGGCGGCCCGGCGGGGTGGCTACACCCGCACGGCTACGCGCGTGGTGCCGGGGGCGCTCCTGGCACCATCCCACCGGTGACACGGGTGGGAGAGGGGGGGATGTCCCTGGTGCACCCACTGTGGGCTGTGGGTTGGGCTGTGCTCCATGGGGAACGGGGCTTAGGGGCTGGGAAAGGGAAGTGTGGCCTGTTACCAGCTTTCAGGGGTGTTGTGCCAGGAAATCTCTTAATTGAAGAGCTGCAGGTTGTCTTGTGCACTTCTGGCCTTTCTACTCGAGGGGCTTCATTCGTGGACAAGTGAAAAATGGGTTCTTCAGTCCTTTCTCTGGTCTTAGAAGAAAGATGCAGCTAAAACCAGGCTGTTGCAGGTAAAGGCGCAGCCCTCGCTGGTGGTGGCTCCTGTCTCCATCAATAAGTACAGATGCTGGAGCCTTCTCTGTTAGTTCCACCTGGTCCTGTAAGAGCTGTGGCTTCACTTCAGGACTTGTCTGGGAGTTTAAAATCCTGCGTCTGATTAATGTAGGTGCTCACGTTTGCTCCTCGGACTACACTGGAAGTGCCCGTGTTTCCTGTGGAGAGTCCCAAGTCCTTCTGTGCAAAGGAGTGACCTTTCTGTGGTGGCCTTGCTTTTGCGGTGGCTTTGCTTCTCTCAGTACTTTAATCTAGAGAAGCTTGTCCATGGGCTGGTGGGAGAGCAGTAGAGCAGTGCTGAGGGGTGTCCTGATGCTGTAATGAGAGCTGGTAACAGCAGATGGCTCTCAAAGCCCCTCTGAAACCAGTGTGGATTGCCACCAAGGAGCACAGGGCCTGGCCCTGCACAGCCCCAGCATGTAACAAGTGGTTGGTTGACTGGGTGTGTGAGGCAGAACTGGGACAAGACCACGGTGGTGGTGCAGCTGGTGTGTCCTCCTGGTAACCTGCAGGTTCCTGGTGTCTGTATTTGTGTGCGTGTGATGACTTCACGGCAGATCCTGCCAGTGGTACCGCGTGATGCAATCCTCCGCATTAGAGGAGGGTCGAACTGTTGTCCTGCCTTAAAAGTCACGGAGTAAAGATGCTGCTGGTGTCTACACCCCACTCCGCTCCCCTGTGAGTGCCATCCTGTGGTGAGAACAGGAAAGATTCAAGGACAAGTAATCGACAGATGGCCACCAGCAAACTGCGTGGGGCAAGCAGGACTAGTTTAGGGCTTCCAGAGGCTGCGGACACAGTGGTACTTGGCAAGCAGCCTGTTCCACCCCGGAGTGATGCTCCCTGTCCCTCCGCAGGGCTGGCAGAGCCGTGGCATCTGCTCTGCGCCAGGAATAAATGGATCTTGAATTCTCCCCAAGGCCAAGCGAGTCTTAATGTGATGTGAGGCCAGGAACCTTCTAATTCCCCCAGAGTCACCTAAGAGAGCACATCCTGTGGCTCCCTAATGAGACAGCACTGCCTCCTGCAGAGACATGGGGCTTAAATGGTCTGGAAAGCCTCTTGTAGGAGGTAATTTAGAAATGGAATAATAATTAATTATATTTAAAAAATATCCCTAGGGGTATTTGATCTTGTATCTTCTATTTGTGTCAGGTTCTGCATACTTTCCATGCTGTTCAGCCAAGAAGAAAAAGGAATAATTTTTTTCCAGCTGGGGTGGGGGCAAGAGGGAAGTGTCTGTCTAAGATGGTCCAAGTGCCTCAGTCGCAGTTTCTCGGGTCTCTCCGTTTGCTGAAGTGATCGGGGGCGGGGGAGGTGGCGAGTTTGTTTTCCCCGTGCTCAGCGCTGCCAAGGCGAGGACGTCGTTGGCCAGCTTTCTGCTGAGTCACGGCTCGCTCATTGCCTGCCTGTCCTGGCAGCCTGGGCTTCTGTCTCTGGTTTACATCTTCACAGTCCCACTGGCCCCAGTGGGGCTTCTCGGGGCGAGTGATGCTCCAACTGCCCGTGAAAATTAAATGGGAGTTGACTTCAGTTGGAGAGAACCGTGTCCGAGTTGCAAATATTTGCATTTGGTTTCAAGTTGTGAGGAACGGAGCCAGCTGGGCTCTAATCTGTGAAGTTCCACAGAGAGTCAGAGAGGCGGGGGAAGGTTTGCAGGAGCCCTGTTCGGGCTGGGTAGTGCCCGCTGGTACTGGCAGCAGAGGGGCACGGCTGGGAAAACTGCTTGTGTAACGCCCAGCTCGCCGCTGCCATCTCGGCGGAGAGGCTTCAAAGCACGGCGAGCTTACGAAACGCAGCTGCCTGCCTGGTCCAGTGCCACGTCCCCATTAGCAGCCGTGTCCTGGGAAGCGGGTCGGGGCGCTGCGTCTGCCTGGGGCTTCCTTCTTGAGGAAGGGGCCAGGCCGTGGTCTACCAGCTTGCAATTGCAGCTGGAATTGTTTCAGAAAGATCAACCCTGTCTCCTTGTTGGAAATTATTTTGAAAGTCATTAAATAATTTGCCTTTTTTTGTTGTTGTTTTTTAAGGTGAATTTTGAGGCTGCTTAAAGGGATGGGAGGAATACTGTGATGGAATGAAGCTAGTGCAGAATTTGAGTATTTATTCCAGCTGGGATCATTATGATTTTGCAAAAGCCATCCTTAATCTGATCTAAGTGACTGAAATGAAGCAGCTTGTGGACAGATGAGGCCCTGGAGACATCAGACTTAAAACCACTATAACCCAGCATTCCTCACATGGTCCTGCAGGTGTGACCTGAGAAACCGTGTCCTGTGTTCTGTAACACCCGCCAGGGAAAACCTCAGTACGGTTGTGAAATGTTACAAAACTCACCAGTGAGGAAGATGAGCACTGTTTTATGGATGAGGAAACAGGTATGGGAGCTAAAGGCTTAATGTTCTCCTTCCTCAAGGTTTCCTTCATCCTTTGATGTTAAAAACAGTGTCGTTTGTAGCAAGCAGCAAAAGGCCAAAAGGAGGGAGGAGAAGAAAAAGCCTGGACTGAGTTAGAACTGTAGGATAAATTCACAGATTCTTCATCCTATAAACAAAACCACCATGTGAACAGGCAGCGGGCAGAAGAGCTCTGCGCAGTAATTAAAGTCTCCATCAGCCATCATCTTGCTGCACATACAGGTAAGAAATGTGCCTACAGAGCATTCCTTGGCAGTTCCTCTTGGCCAGAGCAAGATCTTTTGATTACCATGAGTTCATTCCACTTGGGGCTCGGAGCAGTTGGCTGTGCTCTCGGGACTCAGATGCTCCAGCAGTTCCTGTAACGTCTCGGTGTTGCTGCAGCAGCATCCCGCATCCATCCGGTGCGGAACAGCATGTGCCCGCTGGTGCGAGGAGCAGAGGTGGAGGGTGGCTGTGCCTGTGATGAGGTATGAGATGAGTGTCCTGCTGCACACACAGAGGAGCTTCGCATCAAAGGGATGGATCTGCAGTGAGCTAGAGACGTGTGTGTGAAGATGTGGGGAGTGAGGGCACCCAACTAGGGAGTCTTCTCCCAGGTGGAGAGTCTTCTCCTGTGTCTGTGTCTGACCTGGACACTCAGCCCCTGGTTTTGGCCCTGCAAGGTGTGGGTGAGGAGGAGAAACTGGATGTAGGTTTGATTATTTCCTTGCTGTAATCTTGTTTACTGAGAAGATTCACATGTTTTTATTTCTCTAAACGCAGACTGAATTAAGCAGCAAGATGCTCATTGTACCTTTAGGGCTGCTTATGATGCTCGGAGCATTTTATCTTCCAGTGCTGTGCCCTGGGCCAGGGCAGGAAGGCGCTCACTTGTGTGACTGCAGTCCTGAGGACTGTGTAGAATCCTTGCTGGTCTGTCCGATGCTGGCAGAACCGTGGTCCATTTAATTCCTGACCAGTCTTTGCCAACAGATCTTCTAAATGGTCAGGATGTGGTAAAAGTGGCTGTGCCTGAACATCAGCTGGGACTGTTTCCTGATGTGTCCCATGGTTTCTTGGATCCATAAAGAACTTTGTGCTTGTTGAGCAGGTAAAGTCGAGCTTTGAGATGGCTGCTGAAAGCCAAATATCATTGTCCCGAGTACTCTGCATTCCAAAAATGAGTGTGGGGAGTCCCTTGTGGTTTTGACATCTTTAGATGAAGAAATAGTCCTGCTGGAGGATGCTCAGCTGATTCGCAGTCAATCTGGTGTTCCTGGTACATCTGTACTGCCTGTAGGAAGAGCTGCTGTTCCAGAATTGGCCTCTAGCTGCTTGCACCTTGAGTTCAAACTCAGCTCGTTCTTGGTTGTCTCACAATGACAGATCCCCTTGTAGCACTATAATATTTATTTTACCATTCCCAAAGCAGTGGGGATTGTTTCTGGGTTTTATTATTATTATTATATTTTATTTTTGAGAAGATGTCTACCCTGGGAAAAATTCTCCAACTACTTTATAATGGATACTTTTTAGGCAGATTAAAAAAGGGCAGAAAAGAGTCCTTCCCCTGCTTTTAGCTGCCTCGCCAGTTTCATTGACCTGAAAAAAAAAAACCAAAGAAACAAACTATTCCATGGTGTTGCATGTCCATAAATCCAGATTTTTTTTCTTCCCCCTGTGTTACTTTGTACTTCTGCAGTTATTGCTGCCATAGTAAGAGAAGGGCTTTCACTCTCCATAGGACTGCAAGACACCTTGAGACTTTTATTCCAAGCTGAGATGCACCATTCCCAACCCAGTCTGCTTTTAAAACCCTCTAGTGCTGCAGGCTCCACATCTGTTTCTCTTTATCCCTTTTGAGCTTTCCCCTTCACAACTTCTACCAGAAGCCTGTTCATAGACCAAATGCTTGTCCTTGATTTGCACCTGAATGTTTCTCAGGAAAAACAAACCTGGAGCCTGTCAGAACATCCCTCCTGCAGTTTCTCCACGAAATCCAATTACCAGGGCTAGTAACCCTGTAACTCAAGGCAGTGATTCCATTGAGGGATCTCCTCTGTGTCCATAACGTTCCAGAGCAGAGCCAGAGTATCCTACTGCTTTACTAGACAAAGGCGGCAATGTGGAGAGGGATCTTTTAGGAGTATGATTTATTTCTTCATCATCTCTCTCCATTTTCCAGTGCTTCAGGCTGCACTGTGGGCCCTTACTGGGCGGTGAGGGAACCCCAGTGCCTCAGGGTGATTAACATGTCACCTGTTGACTTCTTCCCACTGAATCAGATGCTAACTAAAGCTGCCCACTAGTGTTCCTCCATATACGCTGTGGAATCCCAGTGCCTGCTGTACATGTAGTTGGAGGTGTGTGGGTGATGGCTGCAGAGCTGTCTGCCTTGTACAGAAGGCTGCTTTCCGGTTGTTGGTAGGGTGCTTACCAGTGGATAAATGATCCCTGGATGGCTGCAGGCTGTAGCTCCTGTCAAGGGCCAGGGAGGAAGGTAAGGGGTGCTGTTAGTAGCTAGTGAGCTGTCAGTATTCTCCATCTCCTCAGCTACTGAGGACAGCAGCTGACAGCACTGCTGGACCTGAAGTGGTGAACCCAGCCCCTCAAGCAGTGGGTTCTTGGGATGCCTGGCAAAAATTGAGAGCCACAGCTGGCAGAGGCAGCGTCTCCCTTCACCCTGGCACCTTCACCAGCAGCACCGGTGTGTCCCCTACGGCCCCTCAGCGCCGAGCGCGTAATGGCGCAGGGGTCGGTTGAGGCGGGAAGAGCGCGTGTGTGAGGGGGCAGCGCTCGACCGCCCCCTGCCGGGCGGGGCCGCGTGCACCCGCTGCCCGCAGACAAAAGACCGCGGCGGCCCCTCCCTCGCACTGCGCATGCACCGGCCCGGGCCGGGCACAGCGCTCCTGGGGGGGGGGGGGGGAGAGCGGTGCGTACGACCCGCGCATGCGCTCTGCGGCTGCGCCCCCTCCCGTCCTCCCCCCGCTCCCCCCCCCCGCTTCGTCCTCCCCCTCCCTCCCTCCCCGCCGCTCGGCGAAGGTTCCGGAGCTGTCGCGCCCGCCCCCGGCCCGCCCCGCCCGCGCCGCCGCTGTCACTCGCCGCCCGGCTCCGGTGCGGACTCCCCTGCAGCGGCAGGTAGGGCCACGGCCTCCGGCCGGCGGGAAAGGGAGCGTGTGGGCGGGGGGTGCTGCACACCCAACCAAACCCCTCTCTCTCCTCTCACCCCTTTACCAGCGCTGCGTTTCGCTGTCCCTACGCGTGAAACGGGGTGGAGAGGAGAAAAAAAACCCCAAAATCAAACAAAAAGAAAACCACCCCAAACCCAAAACCCTAAAAAACCCATCGCAAACCCAACCCTAAAAAAAAAACAACCCCAAACCCAACCATTTTAACCCAAAACCATCTCCGCGGCGGGGCGTGCCAGCCGCGGTCGGTGCCGGGGTGCCCGCGGTGCTGCAGCGGGGCGAGGGGCGGCCCCTGCGGCAGCGCTGCCGCCCGGCTGCAGGTGCGGGTGGGGACGGACCGAGGAGGGGAGGGGGAGATGGTTTTTTGGGGGAGATTTTCACCCCTTTCTGAGTCGTTTTGGGCTTTTTAAATCGCCGTTCCCTGCGGCAGGTGGGGCCGGGGGCTGTGCACGGCGGGGCTGCGGCAGGAGGCACAAAATCCCCGGGCTCCCAAGGAGGCAGCCTGGCACAGGTCAC